>CM035415.1:46756867-46761867 GCA_020310875.1 Ceratopteris richardii | reverse complement strand
TACAAAGAATATAAACATACATGCCATGATATAAATTCTCTTTTACTTTGATTAACACCTGGAGGAGGTTTGGATAGACATCCATTGGCTTTCCATTGAGATCTAGCTTGTAAAAGTTGATCCACAAATGGTTCCTTCTATAATGACTTTGCCACCATCAAATTAGCATCTTTAGATATCTCCCTTGAAATTTTTAGAGGACAATTTACTATAATTTTTGCTTTTCTATATCTAAATTGTTGTCGTAACTGTAATGTCACCATCGCAGAATTAACAGTTTGTAAAGTTTTTGCTGCACTAATTGAATGTTGTCCAGATATTATCCAATACTCAACTTTATCAATATCATCATGAGATAAAGTTTTTAGAGGTATTCTCACACTTGGATCAATAGGCATAACAACTGCAAGAACTTCATTCTCTTTCGGAGCCAAGACAAAATCATTCATTAATGTACGCACCCAATCTCTGTTTAATTTTCGATATACATAATTCGATGGTGCTAGAAAACATCTTTTTACATGAACATTAAATACTCCATCAGAACCAAAAGCATAGTATTCTTGTTTTTGAAGTAGTAAATCCATCATTTTATTTTCTTGTGGCTGCACTACTATTTCTTCTGTTTCTTCGCTCCTATTATCTAAATGTCGGATTGATACATCTTCATCGTTTTGTACAGACTTTGATGATGATCCTAAATCTTTATTTGAAGAACCTTTCAACTTTCGTTTCTTAGATCTCTCAAATACATCTGAGATTCTCTTCAAAGATTTTGACTTTTGTGTTAATCTTTTGGCTTCTTTTATTATTTTAATTAATTCTTCTATTGATTCGATCGATCCAATTGAACCTAATGATCGATTAGACTTTGAGATACTATCTTTCATATCATCCAAACAAAAAGTCTCCCATGATAAGGAGAACTTATTCGCATTAATATTCTCACCATCTGGAAGCACTTTACAAGTAAACCATGGTGTGCCTTGTGCATTTACATCTTCTTTAACATGAACAATATTGCCCATATCACCATATGTAGATCCTGCATCTGTCATAAATAAATGTACATCTGCTTTGAAGTTTCCTTCATGATCATAAGTATGAGCAAACCATTTCATGTCTTCTTTGTGTGTCAAATCAAAAGATTTCTGAACCTTAATCCTATTTGAAGGAACCTTCATCCCACTTGCTTTTGATAAATTTTCCAATGAAAATACATTATCGATCACATTGCTTTGAAATTCATTTGTGTTTTCCATTGCTCCTACAAGTCAAACAAAAAACTTTTTTTTTTATCACATCAACATAATAACAAACAATATGAATATAATAACATCAAATTTCTCATTCATAGTCATTAAATTTATTATCAATACTATTCTCTGTAAATTATAGATTATAATCCAAGTTACGAAGTTCGAGCCTCTTAAGTTTGTTCCCGTTGTGTTTAAATTTGAAAATATATTTGAGTTAAAAATACTATTCGTTTTGCTGAAAAAGATAAGAGACTTGATCTTAAGTTCAAGTCTCACATCCTATCACTGAATAGACTGAGAGTTGATATGATTCAAAAGCTCCAACTTAAGTTCGAACCTGATGATGAAATATACAAAGGCTCAAACTTAAGTTCGAGCCTCATATCATGTGAGCCAACAATCCCAAACTTGATATGGTGGAACTAAGAAAACTAACAAAGGCTCGAATTGGAACCAACAATCCTAAGCTTGATATGGCTTGAAAAGCTAAGAGGCTCGAACTTAAGTTCGAGCCTCCCTGTTCTTGACATGGTTGAAAAAGCTGAGAGGCTCATATCATATAAGAGGTTCAAAGCTCCTAAAATTGAATTGATTCTAAGGCTCGAACTTAAGTTCGAGCCTCTTTATTCTTTTGCACATAAGACACAACAATCCTAAATTTAATATGGGTGGAAAAGCTGAGAGGCTCATATCATCTGACCCAACAATCCTAAATTTGATATGGTTGGAAAAGCTGAGAGGGTCAAACTAAGGTTCGAGACCCCATAATTGAATTGATCCTAAGACTCGAACTTAAGTTCGAGCCTCTTCTTTCTTTTGCACATAAAACGCTGTTCAATCATGTGACCCAAGAATCCAAAACTTGATATCAAGATTGACAGTTGATATGATTCAAAGGCTCGAACTAAATTTGGAACTTGGTATTAAGGAACTTGATATGATTTATAGGACACAACAATCCTAAACTTGATATGGCTGGAAAAGCTGAGAGGCTCTTACTCCTCTTTGTTCTTTTGCTCATATCATGTGACCAAACAATCCTAAACTTGATATGGTTGGAAAAGCTCAGAGGCTCGAACTTAAGTTCGACCCTCTTTGTTCTTTTGCTCATATCATGTGATCCAACAATCCTAAACTTGATATGGTTGGAAAAGCTCAGAGGCACATATCATATGATCCAACAGTCCTAAACTTCATATGGTTGGAAAAGCTCAGAGGCTCGAACTTAAGTTCGAGCCTCTTTGTTCTTTTGCACTACGAAACAACAATCCTAAACTTGATATGGCTGGAAAAGCTGAGGCTCATATCATGTGATCCAACAATCCTAAACTTGATATGGTTGGAAAAAGCTCAGAGGCCCGAACTTAAGTTCGAGCCTCTTTGTTCTTTGCACATAAGACACAACAATCCTAAACTGGATATGGTTGGAAAAGCTTAGAGGCTCGAACTTAACTTCGAGCCTCTTTGTTCTTTTGCTCATATCATGTGACCAACAATTCTTAACTTGATATGGTTGGAAAAGCTGAGAGGCTATAACACCTCTTTGTTCTTCTGCTCATATCATGTGACCAAACAATCCTAAACTTGATATGGTTGGAAAAGCTCAGAGGCTCAAACTTAAGTTCGAGCCTCTTTCTTCTTTTGCTCAGAGGCTTATATCATATGATCCAACAATCCTAAACTTGATATCGTTGGAAAAGCTAAGAGGCTCATATCATATGATCCAACAATCCTAAACTTGATATGGTTGGAAAATCTTAGAAGTTTGAGCCTCTTTGTTCTTTTGCACATAAGAAACAACAATCCTAAACTTGATATGGCTGGAAAAGCTGAGCCTCATATCATGTGATCCAACAATCCTGAACTTGATATGGTTGGAAAAAGCTCAGAGAGTTCGAGCCTCTTTGTTCTATGCACATAAGACACAACAATCCTAAACTTGATATGGTTGGAAAAGCTTAGAGGCTCGAGCTTAAGTTCGAGCCTCTTTGTTCTTTTGCTCATAACATGTGATCCAAGAATTCTAAACTTGATATGGTTGAAAAAGGTCAGAGGCTCGATCTTAAGTTGGAGCCTCTTTGTTCTTTTGCACATAAGACACAACAATCCTAAACTTGATATGGCTGGAACAGCTAAGGCTGATATCATGTGATCCAACAATCCTGAATTTGATATGGTTGGAAAAGCTCAGAGGCTCAAAATTAAGTTCGAGCCTCTTTGTTCTTTTGCACATAAGACACAACAATCCTAAACTTGATATGGTTGGAAAAGCTGAGAGGCTCGAACTTAATCTTTTTTCTTTTGCTCATATCATGTGACCAAACAATCCTAAACTTGATATGGTTGGAAAAGCTCACAGGCTCGAACTTAAATTCGAGCCTCTTTGTTCTTTTGCACCTAAGACACAACATCCTAAACTTGACATGGCTCGAAAAGCTGAGGCTCATATCATGTGATCCAACAATCCTAAACTTGATATGGTTGGAAAAGCTCAGAGGCTCGAACTTAAGTTCGAGCCTCTTTGTTCTTTTGCACATAAGACACAAGAAACCTAAACTTGATATGGCTGGAAAAGTCAAAGGCTCGAACTTAAGTTGGAGCCTCTTTGTTCTTCTGTTCATATCATGTGATCCAACAATGTTGAACTTGATATGGTTGGAAAAGCTCAGAGGCTCGAACTTAAGTTCGAGCCTCTTTGTTCTTTTGCACATAAGACACAACAATCCTAAACTTGATATGGTTGGAAAAGCTGAGAGGCTCGAACTTAAGTTCGAGCCTCTTTGTTCTTTTGCTCATATCACGTGATCCAACAATTCTAAACTTGACATGGTTGGAAAAGCTAAGAGGCTCGAACTCAAAGCCTCTTTGTTCCTTTGCTCATATCATGTGACCAAACAATCCTAAACTTGATATGGTTGGAAAAGCTCAGAGGCTCGAACTTAAGTTAGAAAAGCTCAGAGGCTGGAGCTTAAGTTCGAGCCTCTTTGTTCTTTTGCACATAAGACAAAATAATCCTAAACTTGATATGGCTAGAAAAACTGAGGCTCCCTTTGCACATAAGACACAACAATCCTAAACTTGATATGGTTGGAAAAGCTGAGAGGCTCAAACTTAAGTTCGACCCTATTTGTTCTTTTGCTCATATCATGTGATCCAACAATTCTAAACTTGATATGGTTGGAAAAGCTCTTTGTTCTTTTGCACATAACACACAACAATCCTAAAGTTGATATGGTTGGAAAAGCTCAGAGGCTCGAACTTAAGTTCGAGCCTCTTTGTTCTTTTGCTCATATCATGTGATCCAACAATCCTAAACTTGATATGTTTGGAGAAGCTCAAAGGCTCGAACTTAATCTTTTGCACATAAGACACAACAATCCTAAACTTGATATGGCTAGAAAAGCTGAGAGACACGAAATTAAGTTCGAGCCTCTTTGTTCTTTTGCTCATATCATGTGACAAACAATCATAAACTTGATATGGTTGGAAAAGCTCAAAGGCTCGAACTTAAGTTCGAGCCTCTGTTCTTTTGCACCTAAGACACAAAAATCCTAAACTTTATATGGCTAGAAAAGCTGAGGCTCATATCATGTGATCCAACAATCTTAAACTTGATATGGTTGGAAAAGCTCAGAGGCTTGAACTTAAGTTCGAGCCTCTTTGTTCTTTTGCACATAAGACACAACAATCCTAAACTTGATATGGTTGGAAAAGCTGAGAGGCTCGAACTTAAGTTAAGCT
>CM035415.1:46744367-46749367 GCA_020310875.1 Ceratopteris richardii | reverse complement strand
TAAGCACAAGCAATTGTTTATTTTGAAGGAAGAAAAATCATTGTTTCTTGCAAGAAATATGAGCTTGAGTGCAAGTATCTAGGATCTAGATTAACTTCCATGATGGATAAAGAAATATGAGCGAATTTCTTATATTTCACATAAATAAAATTAGAGGATTGAATAAGCTTATAGAAGGAAATCAATATGTGCACTCAATCCGGTATGAACCGCATCAAATCATTTTTGTTTTAAGATTTTGACAAGCCACTCTACTTGCTTTCTTAAACCATAATATTCATTCACCAAAGAATATTTCTCTTCTTGACATAAGAAATAAATTCTTCTTCAAGAAGTAAACAAGGAGCTCATTATGTAAAAAGTTTATTCATCACGAACAAGTTCCCTCATTGCTAACAGAAAACTACTCCAAAGTAATTGAAACTGCTTCCATTACTTACATGACTCAAAACATAATTATTCATCATAAAAGATTTGGATAAAATTGTATGATTTTTGAAGGTAATATATGGGAATTAGAGAATAAATGGAAAATTTAAAAGTAAATAGAATGATCTCAATACAATATCTTTGTGCAAATCAAGTAAGTACATCTTCCGAACTAGTAATAGGGATAGATTTCTTCCAAAAATCTAAAATGAAATTCATGTTCATGGTGTCGAGAAAATTACAATTCCAAGTGTGAAGAAACTTATTGACAGAGAAGTATAATTGAGAAATTACAGTGAATTTGCTTATAACAATTTGAAGAAATGAGGGGATTAAGCAGATGATCAATATGTTTTTCTTATGAACTTGATGTTGAAATAATGCTGATTCAATTGAGCATCAAAATATCTCCTGATCATCTGAGAATGTATTATAAACCTTGGCTTACCAGTATTGTGAAGAAACGTGAAACAATCGTGGAAAGCAAAGATACAAATTATACATGATGATTATTCCAATACTTAAGGATGCGTTTTACATGGCTATTTGTTGAATGCACAACCATTTTCACATAATCTTTTTAAGAAGATCTGGATGATAATTTAAAGCATCATCAACTTCATATGTTGTTGGAATGAGGATTATGTTCCATATGGTTATGACTTCTTTAATATTTGTATTTGTGATGATTGCAATGTACTTTGCAATTCTTCTTGTGGGATGGAGATTGCACCCAATCATGCACAAGTAGAGCAAAAGGATCAAAACCATGAATAAGATAGAACTTATAGCTCCTCCATGCTCATGAGAGAGAAAAAAAAGTGTACTATTGTTTATTTATTTCCCACGAGTTGAGCATAGTATATTTTGCAAAGAATGTAAATAGGACCATAAGTTTGTAAAAAGAAGCTCATGATATGAAATCTACATTTTCCCATTGCTCAAAACCTCCTAAAATGAATAGTTTCATTTTTTTTTAAATAAAGTTTGTTTCAAGATGTTTCCCACTTGGGATCTAAATTTGATGTATCTTTAATCTATGTTGGGGATTTGACCTTTGTTTGGGTGTTATACATGCCTAATGATCTAGGATTGGAATAATCGAATATGAAACTAGTCAAGGCTTAACTTGATGTAGATTCTATTGGTTCCAAGAGAGATAATATTGTAGATATATCAATAATAAAATTGAAGTAAAGAGATGCAAATGGAATGACCATATGAAAAATATGGTGAAATTTATAATATAATTTTAGCAAACAAAGCAATAGGAATTCCATAGAAGATTCTTTCTATTATCTCCTAAAATGATTCGAATATATAATCCAAAAAGATCAAGGTAGAGCAAGCTCATTATTTAAGCACAAATGGATTACATCAATATTACAAAAAATCAATCAATGAACTATGAGATTAGTGAAATTTTCTATGACCTCAATCGTGCATCTATACGTGATTCAATTAAGCATGAAACTATCTCTAAATCATCTATGAATGCATTCAAAACATCGGATTATGCTTATTGTGAAGCAAGATGAAATACTTTCTAAAATACAAGATAAAAATCGTAAATGATGACTATGACAACACTTCAGTTAGTCAATAGTTTCATGTTATATGGCTATTTGTGAGGTGCACAACTATGCCTTTCCAAGAAATATGTGGATCCAAAGTGATAAGTACCATCAACGTTATATATTGGTGGAATAACGATTATGTTGCATATGGTTGATTTTTTTCCTTTTGTATGTGTAAGGAATGCAATGAACTTTTCAATGCCATTGGTAGGTGGATCTTTACCAAACCTTTACCTAAGGGCATTGAGTCAAAGGCTTGTAATCTACTTGATCCATTTTTGGTACAAACAAAGCAATGGTGATCCTTGATTGTTTATCAAAGAAAAGGTGAAGCATTTTCTACTTATTTGTGAATGTAGATCACTTGATTAATGTAGGTTTATCATGAAAATGGAATGAAGGATATCAAGAAAAGACTTGGAAAGGAGTATCACATCTTAGATCTTGGATACCTAAGATACTTTCTAGTAATTGGAGTCATATAAAAAGATAATGGTGTTTGAATAACACAAGTAAAATAAATCTTGAATATTGTAGAACTATGAACTTATAGGTTTAAAACCCTTGAGCAATCCAATGGAGATCAATATGAAATTACCTTCCATAAAAGGTAATCAAGTTCAAGCTACACCTTTATATAGGTCTATATTGAGCTCTTTGAACTATGCCACTATCACAAGACCAAATCTAGACTATATAGGTGATTTTCAACTCATTCACACATCTAGAGTCCCTTACTTGCAACAACGGGATTACTCATATATGTCAAGGGATCCTTGAATGAAGGTTTTTTTATTCCTTTGGAAAGTTATTATATTTAAAACCATATTGAAATGTTGGGTGATCTAGATTCAAAGAAGGTAGGAGGCTTGCAAGTGGATAGATAGTGATTCCAAACAAGAAATCCATATCATGAATGCAAAAGAAGCAACCAAGTGTTGCTATATCCTCAACACAAGCTATTGATTGAATTGAGCTTGTAGGTAAATTGATTTACAATCATGTGTGACAATATGCGTATTGTGTACCTATCTACCAATCATATGTTTCACATTAGGAGTAAGAATATAGAGGTGGATTATCATTATATTTGAGACATTCTACTCACTAAGGAGATGGAAGTCGAACAGGTAAGCACCAAGGATCAGTGTGGTGATATGTTTTTTAAAGCATAAAACTAAACCAAGCTAATGAAGTCCAAAAGAGGAATTTGAATAATGGAAAATGGATAAAGATATGAATGTTAAATCTTGAGGGGGAGTGTTGGAGATCAAGCTTCCACCTTACGAGTGTATGAACCATTTCACTTGTTGACAATTGGAGAATAATGAAAGAAGGATCCAAAAATGGGAACTTATGCTTTCAAATTTGATTTGGAATCACATTATATCTCTCAATCAAACTCCTATCGTAGCAAGGTGTGCTTAATCCTATTTTCCAAGAAAAAAGCATCCTATCTTTTAGGGAATTTCTTCCAAGTCATTTAAACACACCATGTACTTCCATTTCATGAGATCCTATGAGTGTTTTCAATTTATGAATTCACATATGCTAGTAGATTGTTTGTTAAGCAAAGCCTCTTCTTGCTTGACGTTTTTCGTCTCACTTTAGATAACCATAGTTCGAAAGTCACATTGCATCCTTTGATGTTCATACTTCATGTTGAAAAAATTCAATCCACAACTCCATTGGAAGTTCATTACCTTCATCTTCAAGTTCCAAAATTCCTTCTTTAACTTTGTTGGATTTATCTCCTTGGTTAGATTGTTTCTCTCCTTGTTCATGGGGAAGTGATTTCTCACTATTCATAACATCTTGCATTCCTTGGTCCACTAAGCTTCATAATTATTTTGGGTGTAAAGATGCAAGTAATCTGACGTTTGATGCCACAATCATGTAGAAAAGTAGAAAAATCGTTTGAAAAATATTGTCTCCCTACATATGCTCTCAAATTGTTTATATACTTCCAGGTTGTCTCCTATTGCACTAGGTTCTTGAAGCTCTTGAAATGCTAAAACACCTTTACATTGGCCCTCATGACCTTGAATGATCATCTATAAATGTGAAAAAATAGCAAATGCCTCCAATGGATGGATCCTGTATAGGTCCCCATATATCCCTATGCATGAGATTCAACATCTGATTGCTCACATATGCTCCATTTTTCAAGGAAAATTTATTTGTTTCTCTAATTGACAAGCATGGACCAACCATTAGGGTTTGAAGATAAAATGGTATGTGATTATATTTCTAGGTTAAAGAATGCACTCTATGGTCTCAAGAAAGCCCTAAGGGCATTGAGTCAAAGGCTTGTAACCTACTTGATCCATTTTTGGTACAAACAAAGCAATGGTGATCCTTGATTGTTTATCAAAGAAAAGGTGAAGCATTTTCTACTTATTTGTGAATGTAGATGACTTGATTAATGTAGGTGATCATGAAAATGGAATGAAAGATATCAAGAAAAGACTTGCGAAGGAGTTTCACATCTTAGATCTTGGATACCTAAGATACTTTCTAGTAATTGAAGTCATATAAAAAGATAATGGTGTTTGAATAACACAAGTAAAATACATCTTGAATATTGTGGAAGTATGGACTTATAGGTTTAAAACCATTGAGCAATCCAATGGAGATCAATATGAAATTACCTTCCATAAAAGGTAATCAAGTTCAAGCTACACCTTTATATAGGTCTATATTGAGCTCTTTGAACTATGCCACTATCACAAGGGCAAATCTAGACTATATAGGTGGGTTTCAAATTATTCACACATCTAGAGTCGCTTACTTGCAACAACCGGATTACTCATATATCTCAAGGGATCCTTGAATAAAGGTTTTTTTATTCCTTTGGAAAGTTATTTTTTTTAAAACCATATTGAAATGTTGGGTGGTCTAGATTTAAAGAAGGTAGGAGGCTTGCAAGTGGATACATAGTGATTCCAAACAAGAAATCCATATCATGAATGGAAAAGAAGCAACCAAGTGTTG
>CM035415.1:46699367-46731867 GCA_020310875.1 Ceratopteris richardii | reverse complement strand
TCCAACTTAAGTTCGAGCCTCTCAAGTTTTTTGGCAAAAACAGGCTTCAACTTAAGTTCGAGCCTCTCAAGTTTTCTCGTAAAAACACTAATATTTTTAACTCAAATCTTGTTGCATCTACAAAAGCTAAGCCTCTGAATCTTATGAGTTGAGTTATGAAGCTCAGACTTTTTCTGCTTTTCCAAAAGTTGCTAGAACTTAAGTTCGGGCCTCTTAACTCATGAATCCAAAAGAGCTAAGAGGCTCAAACTTAAGTTCACACCTTTAGAATCATATCAAGTGTGAGTCTTCACATGATATGAGACTCGAACTTAAGTTCGAGCCCATGAATTTTATCTTGTGTCACATAATATGAGGCTCCGACTGCTTTGAATCATGTCAACTCTCTGTTTGTTTAGTTACAAATCAGGCTTGAACTTAAGTTTGAGCCTCTAAGCTTTTGCAGCAAACATGATATTATTTTTAACTTGAATCTATTTTGAAATTTTAATAAAAGATGCTCCAACTTAAGTTTGAGCCTATCACGTTGGATAATCTCTTACATCCAAAAGAACTAACTGAAGGTGAAACTTAGGTTTGGATGTCGATTGAAGTTGGAGTTTAAAATTGAATGTCTGTTAAATGTAGAGTCGGCCCATGAATTTTATGTTGTGTCACATAATATGAGGCTCGGACTGCTTTGAATCATGTCAAGTCTCAGTTTATTTAGTTACAAATGAGGCTCGAACTTAAGTTCGAGCCTATAAGCTTTTACACCAAACATGATAGTATTTTTAACTTGAATCTATTTTGAAATTTTAATAAAAGACGCTCGAACTTAAGCTAGAGCCTATTACATTGAATACTCTCTTACATCCAAAAGAACTAACTGAAGGTGAAACTTAGGTTTGGATGTCGATTCAAGTTGGAGTTTAAAATGGAATATCTGTTGAACGTAGAGTTGTAGAGGTTTGAACTTAAGTTTGAACCTCTATTCAATGTGCAGTTTGAAGGGCTCAAAGAAAACCTATTCAAGTTGGAATCTAACAAGCTCGAACTTAATTTTGATAATTAGAGAGGTTTAAACTTCAGTTTGAGAAACCCAAACTTAAGTTTGTAAATTAGACAGGATTGAAATTCAAACTATGAACTTCAATTTGAATTTCATTTCAACTTGGATCAAGAGAGTTTGAGCCTATATTCAATTTGGAGCCCGTGATCATATGAAGGTTGGAATTGTTGGCTTACATGATATGACGCTCCAACTTAAGTTCGAGCCTCTCAAGTTTTTTGGCAAAAATAGGCTTCAATTTAAGTTCGAGCCTCTCATGTTTTCTAGTAAAAACACTAATATTTCTAACTCAAATCTTGTTGCATATACAAAACTAAGCCTCTAAATCTTATGAGTTGAGTTATGAAGCTCTAAACTATTTCTAACTCAAATCTTGTTGCATCTACAAAACTAAGCCTCTAAATCTTATGAGTTGAGTTAAACCTATTCAAGTTGGAATCTAATAAGCTCGAACTTAATTTGATAATTAGAGGATTAAACTTTAGTTTGAGAAACCCAAACTTAAGTTTGTAAATAAGACAGGATTGAAATTCAACCTATGAACTTCAGTTTGAATTTCATTTCAACTTGAATCGAGAGAGTTTGAGCCTATATTCAATTTGGAGCCCGTGAGTCATATCAAGTTTGGAATTGTTGGCTCACATGATATGAGGCTCCAACTTAAGTTCGAGCCTCTCAAATTTTTTTGGCAAAAATAGGCTTCAACTTAAGTTCGAGCCTCTCAAGTTTTCTGGTAAAAACACTAATATTTTTAACTCAAATCTTCTTGCATCTACAAAAGCTAAGCCTCTGAACCTTATGAGTCCAGTTATGAAGCTCAGATTTTTTCAGCTTTTCCAAAAGTTGCTAGAACTTAAGTTCGAGCCTCTTAACTCATGAATCCAAAAGAGCTAAGAGGTTCAAACTTAAGTTCACACCTTTAGAATCATATTAAGTTTGAGTCTTCACATGATATGAGACTCGAACATAAGTTCGAGTCCATGAATTTTATGTTGTGTCACATAATATGAGGCTCCGACTGCTTTGAATTATGTCAACTCTCAGTTTGTTTAGTTACAAATGAGGCTCGAACTTAAGTTTGAGCCTCTAAGCTTTTCTAGGAAACATGATAGTATTTTTAACTTGAATCTATTTTGAAATTTTAATAACAGATGCTCGAACTTAAGTTTGAGCCTATTAGGTTGGATAGTCTCTTACATCCAAAAGAACTAACTGAAGGTGAAACTTAGGTTTGGATGTGAATTCAAGTTGGAGTTTAAAATTGAATGTGTGTTGAATGTAGAGTCGCCCCATGAATTTTATGTTGTGTCACATAATATGAGGCTCGGACTGCTTTGAATCATGTCAAGTCTCAGTTTATTTAGTTACAAATGAGGCTCGAACTTAAGTTCGAGCCTCTAAGCTTTTCCAGCAAACAAGATAGTATTTTTTAGGTCGAGCCTATTACATTAAATACTCTCTTACATCCAGAAGAACTAACTGAAGGTGCAACTTAGGTTTGGATGTCGATTCAAGTTGGAGTTTAAAATTGAATGTCTGTTGAATGTAGAGTCGCAGAGGTTTGAACTTAAGTTTGAACCTCTATTCAATGTGCAGTTTGAAGAGCTCGAACTAAATCTATTCAAGTTGGAATCTAACAAGCTCGAACTTACTTTTGAGAATTAGACATGATTAAACTTCAGTTTGAGAAACCCAAACTTAAGTATGTAAATCAGAGAGGATTGAAATTCAAACTATGAACTTGAGTTTGAATTTCATTCCAACTTGAATAGAGAGAGTTTGAGCCTATCATCAATTTGGAGCCCCTGAGTCATATCAAGTTTGGAATTGTTGGCTTAGATGATATGAGGCTCCAACTTAAGTTCGAGCCTCTCAAGTTTTTTGGCAAAAACAAGCTTCAACTTAAGTTCGAGCCTCTCAGGTTTTTTGGTAAAAACGCTAATATTTTTAACTAAAATCTTCTTGCATCTACAAAAGCTAAGCCTCTGAATCTTGTGAGTTGAGTAATGAAGCTCAGACTTTTTCAGCTTTTCCAAAAGTTGCTAGAACTTAAGTTCGAGCCTCTTAACTCATTAATCCAAAAGAGCTAAGAGGCTCGAACTTAAGTTCACACCTTTAGAACCATATCAAGTTTGAGTCTTCACATGATATGAGACTCGAACTTAAGTTCGAGCACATGAATTTTACGTTGTGTCACATAATATGAGCCTCCAACTGCTTTGAATCATGTCAACTCTCGGTTTGTTTAGTTACAAATGAGGCTCGAACTTAAGTTCAAGCCTTTAAGCTTTTCCAGCAAACACGATAGTATTTTTAACTTGAATCTATTTTGAAATTATAATAAAAGATGCTCGAACTAAATATATTCAAGTTGGAATCTAACAAGCTCGACCTTAATTTTGAGAATTAGAGAGGATTCAACTTCAGTTTGAGAAACCCAAAGTCAAGTTTGTAAATGAGACAGGATTAAAATTCAAACTATGAACTTCGGTTTGAATTTCATTCCAACTTGGATCAAGAGAGTTTAAGCCTATCTTCAATTTGGAGCTCGTGAGTCATATCAACTTTGGAATTGTTGGCTCACATGATATGAGGCTCCAACTTAAGTTCGAGCCTCTCAAGGTTTTTGGCAAAAATAGGCTTCAACTTAAGCTCGAGCCTCTCAAGTTTTCTGGTAAAAACACTAATATTTTTAACTCAAATCTTGTTGCATCTACAAAACTAAGCCTCTAAATCTTATGAGTTGAGTTATGAAGCTCAGACTTTTTCAGCTTTTCCAAAAGTTGCTAGAACTTAAGTTCGAGCCTCTTAACTCATGAATCCAAAAGAGCTAAGAGGCTCGAACTTAAGTTCACACCTTTAGAATCATATCAAGTTTGAGTCTTCACATGATATGAGACTTGAACTTAAGTTCGAGCCCATGAATTTTATGTTGTGTCACATAATATGAGGCTCCGAGTGCTTTGAATCATGTCAACTTTCAGTTTATTTAGTGACAAATGAGGCTCCCACTTAAGTTGGAGCCTCTAAGCTTTTCTAGCAAACATGATAGTATTCTTAACTTGAATATATTTTTCAAATTTTAATAAAAGATGCTCGAACTTAAGTTTGAGCCTATTACGTTGGATAGTCTCTTACATCCAAAAGAACTAGCTGAAGGTGAAACTTAGGTTTGGATGTCGGTTCAAGTTGGAGTTTAAAATTGAACGTCTGTTGAATGTAGAGTTGGCTATGAATTTATGTTGTGTCACATAATATGAGGCTCGGACTGCTTTGAAGCATGTCAAGTCTCAGTTTATTTAGTTACAAATGAGGCTCAAACTTAAGTTCGAGCCTCTAAGCTTTTCCAGCAAACAGATAGTATTTTTAACTTGAATGTATTTTGAAATTTTAATAAAAGACGCTCGAACTTAAGTTCGAGCCTATTACATTAAATACTCTCTTACATCGAAAAGAACTAACTGAAGATGAAACTTAGGTTTGGATGTCGATTCAAGGTGGAGTTTAAAATTGATTGTCTCTTGAACGTAGAGTTGCAGAGGTTTGAACTTAAGTTTGAACCTCTATTCAATGTGTGGTTTGAAGGGCTCGAACTAAACCTATTCAAGTTGGAATCTAATAAGCTCGAACTTAATTGGATAATTAGAGGATTAAACTTCAGTTTGAGAAACCCAAACTTAAGTTTGTAAATCAGACAGGATTGAAATTCAACCTATGAACTTCAGTTTGAATTTCATTTCAACTTGAATCGAGAGAGTTTGAGCCTATATTCAATTTGGAGCCCGTGAGTCATATCAAGTTTGGAATTGTTGGCTCACATGATATGAGGCTCCAACTTAAGTTCGAGCCTCTCAAATGTTTTTGGCAAAAATAGGCTTCAACTTAAGTTCGAGCCTCTCAAGTTTTCTGGTAAAAACACTAATATTTTTAACTCAAATCTTCTTGCATCTACAAAAGCTAAGCCTCTGAACCTTATGAGTCCAGTTATGAAGCTCAGACTTTTTCAGCTTTTCCAAAAGTTACTAGAACTTAAGTTCAAGCCTCTTAACTCATGAATCCAAAAGAGCTAAGAGGTTCAAACTTAAGTTCACACCTTTAGAATCATATCAAGTTTGAGTCTTCACATGATATGAGACTCGAACATAAGTTCGAGTCCATGAATTTTATGTTGTGTCACATAATATGAGGCTCCGACTGCTTTGAATTATGTCAACTCTCAGTTTGTTTAGTTACGAATGAGGCTCGAACTTAAGTTTGAGCCTCTAAGCTTTTCCAGGAAACATGATAGTATTTTTAACTTGAATCTATTTTGAAATTTTAATAACAGATGCTCGAACTTAAGTTTGAGCCTATTACGTTGGATAGTCTCTTACATCGCAAAGAACTAACTGAAGGTGAAACTTAGGTTTGGATGTGAATTCAAGTTGGAGTTTAAAATTGAATGTGTGTTGAATGTAGAGTCGCCCCATGAATTTTATGTTGTGTCACATAATATGAGGCTCCGACTACTTTGAATCATGTCAAGTCTCAGTTTATTTAGTTACAAATGAGGCTCAAACTTAAGTTCGAGCCTCTAAGCTTTTCCAGTAAACAAGATAGTATTTATTAGGTCTAGCCTATTACATTAAATACTCTCTTACATCCAGAAGAACTAACTGAAGGTGCAACTTAGGTTTGGATGTCGATTCAAGTTGGAGTTTAAAATTGAATGTCTGTTGAATGTAGAGTCGCAGAGGTTTGAACTTAAGTTTGAACCTCTATTCAATGTGTAGTTTGAAGAGCTCGAACTAAATCTATTGAAGTTGGAATCTAACAAGCTCGAACTTAATTTTGAGAATAAGAGATGATTAAACTTCAGTTTGAGAAACCCAAACTTAAGTATGTAAATCAGACAGGATTGAAATTCAAACTATGAACTTGAGTTTGAATTTCATTCCAGCTTGGATAGAGAGAGTTTGAGCCTATCATCAATTTGGAGCCCCTGAGTCATCTCAAGTTTGGAATTGTTGGCTTAGATGATATGAGGCTCCAACTTAAGCTCGAGCCTCTCAAGTTTTTTGGCAAAAACAGGCTTCAACTTAAGTTCGAGCCTCTCAAGTTTTTTGGTAAAAACACTAATATTTTTAACTAAAATCTTCTTGCATCTACAAAAGCTAAGCCTCTGAATCTTGTGAGTTGACTTATGAAGCTCAGACTTTTTCAGCTTTTCCAAAAGTTGCTAGAACTTAAGTTCGAGCCTCTTAACTCATTAATCCAAAAGAGCTAAGAGGCTCGAACTTAAGTTCACACCTTTAGAACCATATCAAGTTTGAGTCTTCACATGATATGAGACTCGAACTTAAGTTCGAGCACATGAATTTTACGTTGTGTCACATAATATGAGCCTCCGAATGCTTTGAATCATGTCAACTCTCGGTTTGTTTAGTTACAAATGAGGCTCGAACTTAAGTTCAAGCCTTTAAGCTTTTCCAGCAAACATGATAGTATTTTTAACTTGAATCTATTTTGAAATTATAATAAAAGATGCTCGAACTAAATCTATTCAAGTTGGAATCTAACAAGCTCGACCTTAATTTTGAGAATTAGAGAGGATTCAACTTCAGTTTGAGAAACCCAAACTTAAGTTTGTAAATCAGACAGGATTGAAATTCAAACTATGAACTTCAGTTTGAATTTCATTCAAACTTGGATCGAGAGAGTTTAAGCCTATCTTCAATTTGGAGCTCGTGAGTCATATCAAGTTTGGAATTGTTGGCTCACATGATATGAGGCTCCAACTTAAGTTCGAGCCTCTCAAGGTTTTTGGCAAAAATAGGCTTCAACTTAAGTTCGAGCCTCTCAAGTTTTCTGGTAAAAACACTAATATTTTTAACTCAAATCTTCTTGCAGCTACAAAAGCTAAGCCTCTGAATCTTATGAGTTGAGTTATGAAGCTCAGCCTTTTTCAGCTTTTCCAAAAGTTGCTAGAACTTAAGTTCGAGCCTCTTAACTCATGAATCCAAAAGAGCTAAGAGGCTCGAACTTAATGTCACACCTTTAGAATCATATCCAGTTTGAGTCTTCACATGATATGAGACTCGAACTTAAGTTCGAGCCCATGAATTTTATATTGTGTCACATAATATGAGGCTCCGACTGCTTTGAATCATGTGAACTCTCGGTTTGTTTAGTTACAAATGAGGCTCGAACTTAACTTCGAGCCTCTAAGATTTTCCAGCAAACATGATAGTATTTTTAACTTGAATCTATTTTTAAATGTGAATAAAAGATGCTCGAACTTAAGTTTGAGCCTATTACATTGGATAGTCTCTTACATCCAAAAGAACTAATTGAAGGTGAAACTTAGGTTTGGATGTCGACTCAAGTTGGAGTTAAAATTGAATGTCTGTTGAATGTAGAGTCGCCCCATGAGTTTTATGGTCTGTCACATAACATGAGGCTTGGACTGCTTTGAATCATGTCACGTCTCAGTTTATTTACAAATGAGGCTCGAACTTAAGTTCAAGCCTCTAAGCTTTTCCAGCAAACAAGATAGTATTTTTAACTTGAATCTATTTTGAAATTTTAATAAAAGACGCTCCAACTTAAGGTCGAGCCTATTACATTGAATACTCTCTTACATCCAAAAGAACTAACTGAAGGTGAAACTTAGGTTTGGATGTCGATTCAAGTTGTAAAATTGAATGTCTGTTGAACGTAGAGTCCTAGAGGTTTGAACTTAAGTTTGAACCTCTATTCAATGTGCAATTTGAAGAGCTCGAACTAAATCTATTCAAGTTGGAATCTAACAAGCTCAAAGTTAATTTTGAGAATTAGAGAGGATTAAACTTCAGTTTGAGAAACCGAAACTTAAGTTTGTAAGTCAGACAGGATTCAAATTCAAACTATGAACTTCAGTTTGAATTTCATTCCAACTTGGATCGAGAGAGTTTGAGCCTATCTTCGATTTGGAGCCCGTGAGTCATATCAAGTTTGGAATTGTAGGCTCACATGATATGAGGCTCCAACTTAAGTTCCAACCTCTCAAGTTTTTTGGCAAAAACAGGCTTCAACTTTAGTTCGAGCCTCTCAAGTTTTCTAGTAAAAACACTAATATTTTTAGCTCAAATCTTCTTGCATCTACAAAAGCTAAGCCTCTGAATCTTATGAGTTGAGTTATGAAGCTCAGACTTTTTCAGCTTTTCCAAAAGTTGCTAGAACTTAACTTCGAGCCTCTTAACTCATTAATCCAAAAGAGCTAAGAGGCTCCAACTTAAGTTCACACCTTTAGAATCATATCAAGTTTGAGTCTTCACATGATATGAGACTCAAACTTAAGTTCGAGCCTATAATTTTATGTTGTGTCACATCATATGAGGCTCCGACTGCTTTGAATCATGTCAACTCTCGGTTTGTTTAGTTACAAATGAGGCTCGAACTTAAGTCCGAGCCTCTAAGCTTTTGCAGCAAACATGATAGTATTTTTAACTTGAATCTATTTTCAAATTTTAATAAAAGATGCTCCAACTAAATCTATTCAAGTTGGAATCTAACAAGCTCGAACTTAATTTTGAGAATTAGAGAGGATTAAACTTCAGTTTGAAAAACCCAAACTTAAGTTTGTAAATCAGACAGGATTGAAATTCAAACTATGAACTTCAGTTTGAATTTCATTCCAACTTCGATCGAGAGAGTTTGAGCCTATCTTCAATTTGGAGCCCGTGAGTCATATCAAGTTTGGAATTGTTGGCTCAGATGATATGAGGCTCCAACTTAAGTTCGAGCCTCTCAAGGTTTTTGGCAAAAACAGGCTTCAACTTAAGTTCGAGCCTCTCAAGTTTTCTGGTAAAAACACTAATATTTTTAAATCAAATCTTCTTGCATCTACAAAAGCTAAGCCTCTGAATCTTATGAGTTGAGTTATGAAGCTCAGACTTTTTCAGCTTTTCCAAAAGTTGCTAGAACTTAAGTTCGAGCCTCTTAAATCATGAATCCAAAAGAGCTAAGAGGCTCGAACTTAAGTTCACACCTTTAGAATCATATCAAGTTTGAGTCTTCACATGATATGAGACTCGAACTTAAGTTCGAGCCGATGAATTTTATGTTGTGTCACATAATATGAGGCTCCGGCTGCTTTGAATTATATCAACTCTCGGTTTCTTTAGTTACAAATGAGGCTCGAACTTAAGTTCGAGCCTCTAAGCTTTTCCAACAGTCATGATAGTATTTATAACTTGAATCTATTTTGAAATTTTAATAAAAGATGCTCGAACTTAAGTTTGAGCCTATTACATTGGATAGTCTCTTACATCCAAAAGAACTAACTGAAGGTGAAACTTAGGTTTGGATGTCGATTCAAGTTGGAGTTTAAAATTGAATGTCTTTTGAATGTAGAGTCAGCCCATCAATTTTATGTTGTGTCACATAATATGAGGCTCGGACTGCTTTGAATCATGTCAAGTCTCAGTTTATTTGGTTACAAATGAGGCTCAAACTTAAGTCCGAGCCTCTAAGCTTCTCGAGCAAACAAAATAGTATTTTTAACTTGAATCTATTTTGAAATTTTAATAAAAGACGCTCGAACTTAAGTTCGAGCCTATTACATTGAATACTCTCTTACATCCAAAAGAACTAACTGAAGGTGAAACTTAGCTTTGGATGTCGATTCAAGTTGGAGTTTAAAATTGAATGTCTGTTGAACAGAGAGTCGTAGAGGTTTGAACTTAAGTTTGAACCTCTATTCAATGTGGATTTTGAAGGGCTCGAACTAAACCTATTGAAGTTGGAATCTAACAAGCTCGAACTTCATTTTGAGAATAAAAGAGGATGAAGCTTTAGTTTGAGAAACCCAAACTTAAGTTTGTAAATCAGAAAGGATTGAAATTCAAACTTTGAACTTCAGTTTGAACTTCATTTCAACTTGGATTGAGAGAGTTTGAGCCTATATTCAATTTGGAGCCCGTGAGTCATATCAAGTTTGGAATTGTTGGCTCACATGATATGAGGCTCCAACTTAAGTTCGAGCCTCTCAAGTTTTTTGGCAAAAACAGGCTTCAACTTAAGTTCGAGCATCTCAAGTTTTCTAGTAAAAACACTAATATTTTTAACTCAAATCTTGTTGCATCTACAAAAGCTAAGCCTCTAAATCTTATGAGTTGAGTTATGAAGCTCAAACTTTTTCAGCTTTTCCAAAAGTTTCTAGAACTTAAGTTCGAGCCTCTTAACTCATGAATCCAAAAGAGCTAAGAGGCTTGAACTTAAGTTCACACCTTTAGAATCATATCAAGTTTGAGTCTTCACATGATATGAGACTCGAACTTAAGTTTGAGCCCATGAATTTTATGTTGTGTCACATAATATGAGGCTCCGACTGCTTTGAATCATGTCAACTCTCAGTTTGTTTAGTTACAAATGAGGCTCGAACTTAAGTTTGAGCCTCTAAGCTTTTCAAGCAAACATGATAGTATTTTTAAATTGAATCTATTTTGAAATTTTAATAAAAGATGCTCGAACTTAAGTTTGATCCTATTACGTTGGATAGTCTCTTACATCCAAAAGAACTAACTGAAGGTGAAACTTAGTTTTGGATGTGGATTCAAGTTGGAGTTTAAAATTGAATGTCTGTTGAATGTAGAGTCGGCCCATGAATTTTATGTTGTGTCACATAATATAAGGCTCGGACTACTTTGAATCATGTCAAGTTTCAGTTTATTTAGTTACAAGTGAGGCTCGAACTTAAGTTCGAGCCTTTAAGCTTTTCCAGCAAACATGATAGTATTTTTAACTTGAATCTATTTTAAAATTTCATTCCAACTTGGATCGAGAGAGTTTGAGCCTATATTCAATTTGGAGCCTCTGAATCATATCAAGTTCGAGATTGTTTGGTCACATGATATGAGGCTCAAACTTAAGTTCGAGCCTCTCAGGTTCTTCAAGAAATAATTTGATATTTTTAACTCAAACCTACAAGAGCTAAGCCACTGAATCATATCGATTTGAGCCATTTAGGTTCAAGAGGACTATTATCTTCTTGCATCTATAAGAGCTAAGCCTCTGAATCATATCAAGTTGAGTCTGTTATGGCAAAGCTGAAAAGTTTAAGCCTCTGAAAGATGAACAAAAGATGCTCGATCTTAAGTTCGGGCCTTTTAAGTCTTGCAAGACATATCCGGGTCGAACTTAACCTCGAGCCTTTGAATCATATCAAGTTTGTTCACATGGCCCATGAGTTTTGAGTCTGTTGTGTCACATAATATGAGGCATGAGGCTCGAACTTAAGTTTGAGCCTTTTAATCATATCAAGTTTTTGTCTATTGAGTTAGATGATATGAGTTTGAGCCTCTTAGCTTTTCCAGCAATAAGAATTAAATCTCTCTTGAACTTAGAGTTGAAGAGGCTCAAACTCAAGTTTGAAGCTCTATTCAATGTGTAGTTTGAAAGGCTCAAACTTAAGTTTGAGCCTCTATTCAATTTGGAATTTGAGGAGCTCAAAATTAAGTTTGAGAGTCAGAAAGGATTCAACTTGAGTTTGAGTTTCAATTAAACTTGGAGATAGAGGGAGATTGAGCCTATATTCAATTTGAGTCGGACTTACCTCTATTCAACTTTGAGTAATGTAAGTTTCGAACATAAAGTGGAACCTCTATTCAACTGAAGTCAGTATTGTACACACTAAAATACACACATACAAAGACATACATAACATCATTTCACAGATGGTTTGAGTGCCTCTTAACATGCTAGCATGAAAATGAAGTTAGAGATTTTTATTCTTCTAGTTTCCTTGATCTTTGACTAGACTCAAAGTTAAGTCTAATTAGTGAATGTCTGTATATGCAAATATGGATTATTTTTCGTGGAAATGATGTTTGTGTTCTAGTTTTAATTCAATTAATTATTTTTACAATAATTATTGAAAGAATGATCAATTGAATAGCATTGTTAACTTCTCATTTATTCTTTTTACAGGCAAAATCAAGATGGCAACAAAGCAAACTATATCTGGTCAACTTGAAGAAAGAGAAAAGTGGAAAGGAAAGAGAGTCATCTTGTTGGATCATGAAAAGCGTGAAAGATATGCAACTGCTATTGTTTTATTGCTAAATCCATGGGATGTTATAAATTGTAAAGACCTGGGAGAAAGTTGCCTAGGTGTTATTATGGATGAAACTATGGATCCATCAACTTTGGATTCAACTTTGAAATTGTTGAGTTGGCCTATACTCCAAATCATTATAGAAGATGGTGAGCCTATGATACAAAAATTAGGCTTCAACTCATTGTATGACATTGAAGATGATCATTGCAATGGTATTGAGGATGTGGATCTTGAAGCTGGAGAGAATCCAAATTTTTGCTTTAC
Organism: Ceratopteris richardii; assembly: GCA_020310875.1. Taxonomy (NCBI): domain Eukaryota; kingdom Viridiplantae; phylum Streptophyta; class Polypodiopsida; order Polypodiales; family Pteridaceae; genus Ceratopteris; species Ceratopteris richardii. The sequence continues at coordinate 46,719,475 of CM035415.1, read as the reverse complement.
GTCATCGTACAACATCGATGATGATAATTGCAATGGTATTGAGGATGTAGATGTTGATAAGAATTATTCTCATGCTATTGATATTCAACATTGTTTTGATGATATACAAGTTGTTTCTCCTCTTCGAATGGAATCAGATCAACAAGAGGATTTTCATATGGAAAATAGCAACTGTGGATATTTTGAAGTGAACAAAAAAAAAAAGATGTTACATCCACAAGGTTAGAAAAAGTAATACATAGGCTCCTAATAAGAGATGCTCATTTGAGAGAATTCAGATGGTTTCAATGCATGATTGTTGTGAAGAGAGATGTTGTCAAGTAGTTAGTAGGGCTAAAATAATGGATGCAAGATTAAACTTTTGGGGACAATGCTATTCAGATAGATGCAAATATGTATTGGATTGCATGAATAAGGTCTACAAAGGTAACTATGTGAACTCAAGTCAGCGCTTGAGTTTTAATTTCATGTTTGATGCAAAAGAAGTATGTATCAAGGCATGGTATTTAATTCATGGTATTGGAAAGAGCTCGTTTTATACGCTACAAGAAAAGTTTCTACTTGTTCAAAAGGTATCCATTCATGGGAATAATGGAATACTTAGAAAAAGTATCAAACATGTAGAAATAGCAAAAGCTTTGATACATGATTTCATTGATAATAATGCAGATCAAATGCCACACAAGTTGAGAACATGTACTCATGGTTCTCGTGAAACACAAAGAGTGCTTCCATCACATTATAAACAAGTGGATATTCTTCAAGAGGTGAATATGACGTTAGAGAGTTTGGGATATAATAAATTATCTCAACCAACATTTTCAAGAATGTGGAATACAGAATTTAGAATAGTTTCTTTATCAAAGTCAAGTACCTTCTCCAAATGTGACTTTTGTACAGGAATAAAAGCAAAATTATAATCTACTAAAAACCATGAAGAACGTGCAAGATATTTGGCACAAAGAAGATATCATATGCTACGTCAAATGAGTTGTAGAAATCTATATTATGCTTGGAGAGTTTCCTCAGAATTATTTCCAGATAAATATTTATGCATTATTCATGATAAAATGAATCAAAGTAAAACAGCTATACCATAGATTAGATCAGTTCCAAAATCTCTTAATGGCATTGAGAGATTACCAATATCTTTAACAGGAATGCTTACTCATGGACATGGACAATGTGCTTATGGTCATTTTTCTTTAGGATTATGGCCGGGTGATCCAAATTTCACAATTGCATCTATTTCAATGTGTTTAAGAAACTTAGAAAAAAACGATAGTCAGTTGTATGGAGATTGGGATTGAAGAGTTCTGGTGTGAATTACACAAAGAGTCTATTTGATTCTTTGTTATGGCCTGATGCACTTTATCATCATATGGATGTATTAAAGGAGAAAATTTAATATGACAATGTAACACAATGTAATATTACATGTGAAAATCAAAGTAATTCATTCAAGGAATTACCTAGAACATTATTTTTGCAACTTGATAATTGTGGTTCAGAAAATAAGAATCGCTATGTCTTTGCATATTTGTCTTTGTTAGTTGCTAATGGGATATTTGATATGGTGCAACTTGGCTTCCTTATGGTTGGACATACACATGAGGATATTGATGCTTTATTTAGTTACTTTTCAGAAAAGCTCAAAAATTTATTTTGTTTTCCACATCTTATGAGAACTTTTAATGAATGTTGCAGCATGCATCCGACACCTTTTCTTATACAAAAAGTACCAGATTTCAAAAACTTTGTCAAAGGGTACTTAAATGCTGGAGCAGATACTCTTATTGGGCATTGGAAACCATTGCAGTTCAGATTCTACATGAGTCAAGGGGTGCCCTTAATGCAATATAAATTGCATCCAAAACATATTGATTGGTTACCTGCAAATGGTATAGAGCTATGGAAGAAAAATGAAGATGGCATATCGAAGCTTCCTGAAGGCGTTCCAAAATTATTTCCACCTAGTGAGTATGTGAAGGATAATGAAAGGGTCATGGAAGGACTTTTGAGATATGCCAATTGGCAGAAAATGCATCTTGAAGAGAAGGGGGATAACTCAAAGTATGGAAAATGGATTAATCCGGTACTTACTTATTGGAAAAACCTTATGGAGATTTTGAAATCTCAAATAATATGGAAGGATACATTTTATCATGTTTTTTGGCCAAAAAGTGGATGCAAAACATTTGGATCTTGAAATCTTGTGCAAGATAATACATTTGATAATGAAGATGCAGGTGAAAATGATGTACACTTTTGTGGTCCATTGTGTAACAAACCAGCAAAGGAATTGGATCCATGCCTTAATGTGAGAAAAGGAGACTTCGTTCTCATAGAACCATGTGATGCAATGTACCCTGTGTGGCTTAGCATGGCGGAAACTGAAGTTAGTCAAACCAGAGAATCAGAAACATATCTTAAGGTTCAGATACAATATTGGATACCTATTTCAAAAAGGAAAAACATCAGTGATGAAGAGCTATATAGGGATTGTTGGACAAAATATTGGAGAGAAAATATTGCTGATCCTCAACGTTGGGAGAATACTTCTTCCATTCTTTGGGCTTGGACACCAAAAGGTGGGCACAAACCAAATAAAACCAAAATTCCAGCAACAGTGATATCGAAGGTAAAACAAAGCCAAGGGAAACAAGATGAAGGATTCGAACATTTGAGCTACTTCTCTAATGAAAATGATTGTTATCTGTAATTCAATTATAATACCTCTAATGAAGATGATTGTAATTTGTAATTCAATTATAATAGTTTCATGTGTTTTCTTTTGTAAATCATCCCAAGCTTGTGTTTTCTTTTGGTTTGCTACCTTTTTATGTTGCAGGAATTAATGTCAACTAGATGGATTTGCTAACTTTTTGTGAAGGAAATAATGTTGACTAGATGGTTCTCCATTAGCACCAATGTTGTTCACTACAAAGGGATAGTATTTTGACAACATTCAATTAGAAGGATTATTATTATGTATTTATTTTATTTCGGTGTTTCTAAACACCATACAATGTCGAGATCATTCAATTTAGTGGATATTTAGCCGTACATTAAATTTAATTAGGTGTTTCTAAACACCATATGTTTTTGAGATAATTTGCTTTAAATGGATAATTATAGATTCAATTATATTTTCTCATCATTTAATAATATTTTATGTTATTCATAGATTTTGAGTTTTCTTGAAGTCATTTTCTTTTTATATTTTGAAGATATTGATTCAGATGATTGGATGTACACACACAACATACACACACACACACACACACACACATATATATATATATATATATATAATATATATATATATATATATATATATATATATATATATATATATATATATATATATATATATATATATGTGTGTGTGTGTGTGTGTGTGTGTGTGTGTGTGTGTATTTGGAATTTCTTTATATATAAATTATACATATAAGTTGAAATTTCTTTATGTATAAATATATCAATATTTAATATTAAATATTCTGAGTTCTCTGGAGAGAGGTATATCTTTATAATTTGAAAATATTTAATTAAATAATTGATATGGTTATGTACATATATATACACATTGCTCACACATGCACACACACATACACAATGCACACACACACATACACACACACACACACACACAGATATATATATATATATATATATATATATATATATATATATATATATATATATATATATATATATATATATATATATATATATATATATATATATATATATATGTATGTATATATATATATGTATATATATATATAATATCAATATTTAATATAATTTTTAAAGTACTTGTTACTTTCATTTGTTTTATCTTTTAATCTAATTTTCAATATGTTTATAAAACTAAGATAATCAATTTTGATTTTTGTAATATTAAGGTCAATCTTCTTTTTCTTGGACTTTCCATTCATGAACTAGTGTAAAGTCATAATAAATTGCTCAATGTTGGGTTTTGTCAGTTGTCTCATTAATATGCTCAATCTTCAGTCTTTGAATTAATTTTTTGCTTCTTATATAGAAGTTCAATCTTAGTGTGACTAATATAGTTTATTATTAATTTGAGAGTTCAAAGATCCTCTTACATATACCCAAAGCTTTATTTTTTTTAAAGGACTAGAATAATGAGACTATAATATGAGGTTGAAACTCTAATATTGATCCCTTAAACAATCATAAATTGTAATATGTATATTGACAATATGAATATTTTTATCCACTTAGGAAGAGGCTCATTGAGTTCAAACCTAGTTACAAAATTAGGAGCAACTTAAGCCCAACCCAAGTCCCTTCCAATGTGCAATATTAGGCCCAAGCTAAGATTTGAAGTTTTTGTTATCAACAAGAGAAGAAACTACCTAGAGAAGCTTGAATATCAATGTTGAGATATTTTTAAGATATTTAAATAATATGAATCATTTAAAAAAACATAGAATTGGAAAACATAGATTTGTCCCAAAATCATGAATAAGATCAATCTTCTTTTTCTTGGAATTTCCATTGATGAACTAGTGTTTAAAGTCATAATACATTGCTCAATGTTGAGTTTTGTCAGTTGTCTCACTAATATGCTCAATCTTGAGTCTTCGAATTAATATTTTGCTTCTTATATAGAAGTTCAATCTTAGTGTGACTAATATGCTTTATAATTAATTTGAGAGTTCAAAGAGCCTCTTACATATACTTAGAGCTTTATTTTTTTAAGGATAGAATGATGAGACTACATGAGGTTGAAACTCTAATATTGATCCCTTAAACAATTATAAATTGTAATATGTATATTGACAATATGAATATTTTTATCCACTTAGGAAGAGGCTCATTGAGTTCAAATCTTAGTGTTGTAAGTTAGTCCCTTCCAATTTGCAATATTAGGCCCGAGCTAAGATTTGAAGATTTTGTTATCAACAAGAGAAGAAACTACCTAGAGAATCTTGAATATCAATGTCAAACTATTTTTTAAGATATTTAAATAACATGAATCATTCAAAAAACATAGAGTTGGAAAACATAGAATCGTCCCAAAATCATGAATGTCCTATTTTTCGTGAATAGGCAAAGCTTTTGTTGCATGTCATACATGTCACATGTACTCGAGTTTTTCTTGGGCAAAGTGTATTGTCTTTTGCTACACAACAGCATGGGAATGTTGCTGTAGAAAGAGACAACACACTCTACCTTACAAATATTTTACAGATATGGCCGTCGGTATAGGCGATGATATAAGCATCGATATCCCGAGGCACATACCGATGCTTATACCAACTATTTTGTCCAAGGGCATACCATGGCTTATACGGACGCTTATACCGTCCCTTATATCGATGCTTATCCCAAAGTTTATCCCGAAGTTTATACCGATGATTATACCGATGCTTATACCAGTGCTTTGCTTTTGACACCTACACCGACCCTTACACCGATGTTGGGGCAAAATTGCACCTGTTCATTTTCCTCGGAAGAAGCCTCGGTATACGCTTGATTTGTTGTAGTGTATGTATGTATGTATGTGCATGTTTATGTCTGTGTATGTGTGTGTACATATGTGCATGTATATGTGTGTAATATGTGTGTGTATATGTATGTATGTGCATATGTATATGTATATATGCATGTAATTGCATGTGCATGTGTAACTGCATGTGTATGTATGTGTATGTGCATGTGCATGTGTATGTATGTGTATATGTATGTGTATATGTATGTATGTGCATGTGCATGTGTAAGTGTATATGTGTATATATGTGTATGTGTGTGTATATGTATGTGCATGTATATGCGTAAGTGTATGTGTATATGTTTGTATGTGCATGTATATGTGTATATGTAGTATGTGCATGTGTGTGTGTATGTGCATATGTGTGTGTAGGTATGTGCATATATATGTGTATCTGTGTGTATATATACGTATATGTGTATGTATGTGTATGTGTATAAACATATACAAATGTATGTATATGCATGTGTATATGTATGAAACATGCATGTGCATGTTGATGCATTTCCATTTGCATCCATGTGCATGCATGTGGATGTGCATGCATGTGGATGTGCATATACATATATTTAATTATGTGTTAATGTGTGTATGTGTATGTATATATGCAATAATACATACATGCAACTCTTTTTATGTGGTTGTAGAAATGTTTGTGCATATGCATGTGTATGTGTGTGTATGTGTAAGTGTATGTGCACGTGTATGTGTGTATGTGCATGTGTATATGTATGAATGTGCATCTTGATCATGTATAAGTGTATATGTGAATATCAATAAGTGTGAGTATGCTAACCAATGAGAATAATATAATTCAAATGATATACAAAGAATGGAAATTGTACTTACAATAGTTAGCCATATTTTTTGCTTGGTTAGCTTTTTGAATTACCTGTAATAAAAAGAGAGTGAGAGAGAGAGAACAAGATAATTCAAAGAGAGAAAGAGGTAGAAAGAGAGAAACATAGAGATAGAGAGACACTAAGATAGAGATTAGACAAAACAACAATTCTGCAAGCAATTGTTTCATCCTGTAAGTGCAGGGCAATTGCGAATGTTGGAGAGCTCTTCGATCAGATGCGTGTAGTTGTCGATCGAGGAACCTCCAACATTTTAATTTTTTTTGTCAAAAACCCATCGTGTAAGCGATCCTAAAGCCTCGTAAATGTCTGTGCAGATAGTGTCTCATACATGAGGATAAATAGCACCACTTATGTGATGCAAACTAGCATCGCTTATGCGATACTTCTTTTTTTAATCGTTGCTTTAGCGTTGCTCAATGTAACCATCGGTTATCCCATCCTGGCACACGTCGAGAAAAATGTCAAATTTTTCATCGTTTAACTGATGTTCCGTGCTCGATGCTTGTTGTGATGCTTTATGCAATTCTATAGCGACAAAATTGTGTCGTGTTAAATGTTGCTATGCGCCCATATTCCTTGTAGTGAAACATTGGGTTATTTTTCCATACATCTTTTTGTTGCTAACTTGTACATATACAACTTTGATGATGTCCGAAAGTTTTTTCGAATCATATATGTAGGTCTTAGCTTTTGTCATATTGGTTAATTTTATATGTGTATACCTTGGTCGTTTCTTTCATATCTTGTTTATTTGGTGGGATTTTTGTACACATTTGTGCACTCCATAAGTTAGTTTGAGTCATGTGTCGAACTTAGCTGTTGCTTTCTGCGTACATATCCAAATAATTCACTTTAGTTGAGTTGAAAATGGTTTTTGGAAGTGAATATGAGTTGCATAGTATGTGCTCTATTTTCCAAGCAACCTGTATAATAATTTCTTTCATAGAATACTTTTTTTCTTTAAATAAAAATCACATTTGATGAAGAATTTTCATCTTTCTCATTACCATGATATCTTAAGAGAAAATTAATACGAACAAAGAACATGGTTTAATGTATCTATTTTTTCATTAACCTTCGTATCATAAGTTATATGTGTGCTGAAGGATTATCTAGAAGTCTCATCGTAGAAAGTGTGTGATCTTTTTGGAGAATTATTGTAAAAATATTAAACTTATGTCTAACAAATCGTCTTCAAGAGTGAAAAAATGCTCTCATATACACATCATTACCAAAATATACTCTTACATACACATCATTATCAAAATATACTAATAGTTGTTTCTCATTTCAGTCATGTACGTACTCAACTGGCTTTTACATGATCCACATTATCAGGATGAGTAGAACAATGTCTTCTACTTTGTGTCCTGGCTTAAAACTAATTGAGAAAAGATTGGTCCGGCCCTTTTATATTCACGCTAAACTACAGGACAAAATTGAAACATTACTGTTCCTATTTTAAGTGTGAAAAATAATTTGGGAAACGGAGCAGTCTACTTTTTTTTGTTCAAAGTTGAACTTGAACATTCTCTGTTCTTGTTCCATGGCCGCATACTCTTATTTATGTTGCTGCCTCATTCTCTTATCTATGTTGCTGCCTCATGCGAGAGACGTATACTGTAACGTCCAGACTCGAGGTTGCTTTGACAGAAATTATACATCTTACCGTCCAGACCGTTTTTTTTTTTTTAAATAAAAGGAAGTTCGGCCATTTTTAAATAAAAGGAAGTTCGGCCTTTTTTTAAATAAAAGGAAGTTCGGCCCAGACCGTTCTTTCTCCCAAGAGGAGCACGGGTAAAAGCTTTTTAACTTAACTTTTAGAGATATGATTGCCATCGCACCGTGCGGAGCACACCGTACGTGGGCTCAGCCGTGTCCGTAAGAAGGACATTGCCTGCCCTCGAGTGTCCCCTCAACCTGCACCTCCAGCACACTCAAGTGGGGTTTCTGTATTTTGGATGCATCTCTACACATGCATTCAACACGGAGTGACGAGATTGCCGAGTATCGGATTGTTAAGTCCCTTCCGTTGCTCTGGCATATGCCTTCTCTGCTTATTTCGTCAAGATCTGTATTCTGCGCGTCTCTGCTGCCATATTATGAGTGCTCAATGGATATGCCGCGTTCTCCTAACAGATTGCATTTGCATTCTCTGCGCACCTGATTCTCTTCCAGTGCTAATCGTCCGTATGCGTACGCGCAAAGGCATCCATGAGAGCAGAACAGTCGTCGTCATATGTAGCACGTTTAATGCGATCCTTGTCCTGTCTGATGGATATCGATCGGCCTTCTCATTTGTATGACTAAGAGCAAACGCAACGTTAACATCGAGCCTTGATGGTACGCGTTTCATGTCGACAAACTTCTGCAGCCTTGCACCATGTCTATGACTGTATGCACTACATGTCAAAGGACCAAAGCTCGAGCGTTGGGAGTTCTGATCTACTGGCTAGAGATATTCATCATCAAATTCGCTAGTACAGATTCAATGTAAACGGAACAAACGTCATAGAGAAACACTCTATCCCTGGAGCTTTCTTTATTCCTTTGAGCTTTGCCAATATGTAGGAGAGGCTACAAGATTTGTACGTACATAATTATGCGCAAGGATGTTCATTCAGACATAGCACTGATTCATTGAAACAACCGACAACAACAATGAGATACTGCAAAAAGAGTTTATCCCATCGTGTTCATCCGCCATTAAACAGTCCAATAATCAATGGATCTGTCCAACTCTCAAATGATTGCCGTGTAATTAACAGTTCTTCTGTTCACGTAATACTACATTTCTAAAAGAAAAGAATGCAGCAAATGTAAAGAAGAAAGAATAACAAGAATTCATGGCATAACGTCAAGATAATTTCATTGAAAGTTTAATATTGGTTTTTTCTTCTCAGAAAGTGTCGAATAGCATTGTCTATTTACAAAAAAGGATCACTTCTAATTGCAGGCATCAAAGCGAGAGAAACATAGTATACTCGACTAAAAACCATACCATAGCCTATATTGCTCTTTGATGCAATGTATTCAAATGCCAAAGACTTTCTCGGGAAGCTGTAAGCTTCCTTTATCACGCACAATCTGTAATTTATCATATAACCATGAAGGTTTCTATGGATAATTTCAATTTGTCATTTAACATAATTCTATGGTTGACCTTGAATGGCACACTAAGAAATGATACAAAAGCAATTACGTCTCCATTAACACTTACAATGATGAATAACTTCTTAGCTTTTCCGAATGTAGATGTTTATCCCTCAATTTGAATGGTGTTAATGCAATGATATGTCTAGTTCAAACCACTTCTCTCTTCTTTAGGAATCTCTCTTGTTAGTTCTCACCTTAGCAAAGCTGTGAGCTCTCTCATTTAGTAGTTTCTATGTGTTCAACCCCTACTTTATAGGATTTCGGGGCTCCAATAGTGCTATGCTCACCTTCGTTGTCCTGTCAAATTAATTCAAAGTGTCAAAAAGACTATATCTCAATGATCAAACTTCCTTTCAATGAAAACCTGGGAATAGCATAATAAACCATCATTTTTCTTTGATCAACTCTATGTTTAAAAGAAAGGAACTTTACTATTCAAGTAAATAACACGAAAATTTTTCCCTCCTTGGAACTTGTGCATTTGTGAAGCTATAAGTACAATAAAATTGATCAATATAACTAAACACAAATGTATGCTTTAGTCTTTAACCAAAAAGGGTACATTGAGGTTCCCCATCAAACTCACAAGTCGTGTACTAAAGTAGTAAGCTTGACTTTCATCTTTTTCACATGAAACAACAATATCATTATGGAAAAATAGAATCATGTGGTGAAGAACATCCTTATCTAGAAAGAACTATATACTTCTGAATAATAAGCACAATAAGTATAAGTGATCAAACAATTAATATGAACATGTTATTCTTAAACACTCCTTAGCATAGAGAAACCACAAGTTTCAGTATTAGCCAAGATTTTTTATTGAAAACACAAAATTTGCTAAAATATTATATATAGCATACATACAATCTACATTAAAAAAAAGAATCATTTTGGGTATCAATATAGAGGCTTTCCATTAATGCTTATCTTTGTTTGGGAACTTATTGGCTGCATCAATTATAAAAGGATTATACCTATTCACACATCATTTTATTTTCACTCCACAATACAGACATTTACTTTTCATAGGGTATTGAATAGAATATATCATTTTCTCTTGAATGTGACATAATAGATCCTTTCAATCATTTAAAAATAACTTATTTATTGAATAAACATAACCTTCATGAGTGATTTATCTTTTCTCGACCATAGTGTGTTTGCAATCTAAATGATCCCCACCTACCCATCATCTTCATGAAAGAATATAGCTACCTCTAAGAGAAAATATCTTGGTAATTTAAAACACTCATTGTCTCTTCACTCCAACGATGACTTTCCTCAACCATTCATTTGATAAGGATACATTACTCTTGAAACAGAGCTCCATTATTATATGTATAAATGAGCCAATGATCATCCAAAACCTTGGAGTGATTAATACACTTCTACAGCAACCAATGCCATAGCCAACCACCTAAGTTGTGAGAATAAAACTATGAAAACCTAGTTGTCAATTAGCAAGTAACCTTTACAAAAAAAATTCTAAATCAGGGGATTATCTCTGACTTGTTTATGTATCTCTCTCCATATATATAGAGATATATGCATCATATATATATATATATATATATATATATATATATATATATATATATATATATATATATATATATATATATATATATATATATATATATATATATATATATATATATATATATATATATATATATATATATATGTGTTGCATATATCTATTCTTCTTTCTTTTTTCCATATGGATATGCATATGTATGTGTATATGTATATGCATATGAATATTTTTATGTATATGTATATGTATATGTATGTGTATATGTATATGTATATGTATATGTATATGTATATGTATATGTATGTGTATATGTATATGTATATGTATATGCATATGTATATGTATATGTATATGTATATGTATATGTATATGTATATGTATATGTATATTTATATGTATATGTATATCTATATGTATATGCATATGTATGTGTATATGCATATGTATATGTATATGTATATGCATATGTATATGTATATGTATATGTATATGTATATGTATATGTATATGTATATGTATATGTATATGTATATGTATATGTATATGTATATGCATATGTATATGTATATGTATATGCATATGTATATGTATATGTATATGTATATGTATGTGTATATGCATATGTATATGTATATGTATATGTATATGTATATGTAAAACCTAATCATGCATCTTATGGTTGCAGACTTAAGAAGGATTTGTATGGATTGAAATAAGCTCCTAGAGCTTGGAATTATAGGTTGGTTACATATCTTCAAGATCAAGGGTTCAAAGCTAGAAACTCATATCCTTCTCTATTTATCAAAAGGGATCAAAATGAGGTTATCTATCTATGTATATATGTAGATGATATTATTGTGAGAGGTGATGATGTGAATGGCATTGAAAGGATCGAGAGACGCATGCAAGTGGAGTTTAAAATCAGTGACTTAGATGAGCTCACATATTTCCTAGGTATGTAGATGTTATACAAAGATGAAGGAATGTATTTGACTCAGAGAAGATACATTCCTCATCTTCTTCTCAAGTTCAAAATGGAGAACACACAACCTACAGGTACACCTTTGGAGATGAAACATAAACTAAGTGTTTATGAAGCTCAGAAAATTGAAGACATTAAAGAGTATCAAAGCTTGGTATGTAGCTTGATATATGCTACTTATACAAGGGTACACATCTGATATAGTGTTGGAGTGCTTAGTCAGTTCATGAACTCATCGAGAGGACCACACATGGATGTAGATAAGAGAGTACTTAAGTATGTCAAGGATACAATCAATGAAGGTATAATCTATCCTTACTCTTCAATTTCGGATATCAAAATTGTTGGAGCAAGTCTATGACAAGCCTAAGTATTGGCTTGAGTCCCACAAAGTCCCAGAAAAAGCCTTAAAATGAAGACTATGTAAAGTTCACTTGTGAACTACCTCTTGTAACTTTTGACGAGTTTACTTAATGTAAAAGTAAGAGAATCTTAAGTGGTTGAGTCCACTTGATCAAGAATGGAAAGAGGAGTCACGAATTCGTGATTTGTGGTAGGTAGAGAATCAAATCAATCATTGATTGATTGGAGAGTGATTGAGGGAAGTTAGCCTCCCAAACTCAACTATAAATAGATGGTAGTTTTAGTCGTGCTTAGAGAGACCTATGTGAAGACCTCCAAGAGCTGAGCTTTATGCCATATCAAGGTGTGATTACAAGGCACACATATGTATCAGTAAGTCATTGTATTGTACAAGAAATATACATTCATTTTCATGATTATTTGAGTTCATCTTTCCATGTTCTTGTGAAGTGTACTACTCACTGCCATTACTCTCAGTTTTTGCAGTCAGCTTGCAGAGATGTTTTCTCTGAGCTTGGTGCATCATTTTCAGTGATTTAACTTGGTAAAGTTAGCTCTATAAGTCTACTATATGCTCACAAATTTTCATGTCATTTGGATGTTGCAATCTTCAGTTATGTTCATTTGAAGTCAACAGGGTCTGTTCATCTTCACTTCTCTGTGAGGTACCCGACTTTTTCACTCATCTTGTCAGAGCTATTTCTCAGTGGTTACTTATCCAAATTCAGTGATTTAAATCTTGTTGGATTTAGCTTATATTCTACTATAACCATAAAAATTTTCATAGTCATTGGATTTCTACATTTTGGGTTATGGTGATTTTTCTGCTCATTGGTCTATTTCTGTAGCAGCCCGTGAAAATCGGGATGATGTCATCACTTGTTAAAACTCATTCTCGGTGTGTGCTTTGTTATTTTTGATGAGATTACTCTTTAAAGTTAGCTCATTAAGCTACCTAAACTTCCCCAAGAGGAATTAAGCTAATTGCTACTGTGCTGAGAGAATTATGTAAAACACTAGACAGGTGTATGAACCAAGAATAGCAAGTTTTCACCTCTGAGCTAACTCCAACTTATCTGTTTTGATCTATCTTTTTGAGAGTGATCTTCCAAGGTACATAGGGTGTCTAATACATCCATTGGCAAGCTAAAAGGGCCCACCATCTACTCCTGGAGTTCATTTGGCTGGTGTAGATCAAGGATTTTGCAACACCTCTTCATCTTCAAACACATACTTATCCATCTCTTCATAGTGGTATCAGAGCAAGGTTGGACAACATGGCAGATGGATTACCTTCATCAATTGACAAATTGGACAGAGGTAACTACTCAGCTTGGTCATTAAGGATGGAAGCTTATCTCCAAGGTAGAAGTTTATATGGTTATGTGGCTGAAGATGAAGTTATGCCAAGTTTCAGGAACAAAAGTCAACCAACACAAGAAGAGCAAGAAAGATTGAGCACATGGTGCTCCAAGGATGCACTTGCAAGGTCTTATCTCCTCAACTCTATCTCAGATTTTTTGTTGCCTCACATTAGAAGTTGTAAGACATCTCAGGAAGTGTGGGATGCACTTGAAGCTTTCTTTTCTTCAAGTACCAAAGCTAGGAAGCATCAACTATGGCTGGATTTCACAACTCTCAAGAAGGCTCCCAAACAAAATGTGACTGATTTTGTCACAAAGCTCAAGGACATAGCGGATCAGTTGGGAAGCATTGGAGAGGTAATAGATGAAGAGCAAATTGTAAGGCAGGTCATCAATGGCTTGAAGGCAGATGATAAGTGGGAAGCATTCACCACAGCTATGGATTTGTACATGGACATGCATGTACCTGATTTCAACACACTCATTGGACAACTACTTACTCAAGAGGCAAAGCTTATCAAAAATGGAGAAAGCTCTAAAGGTAATCAATCTTCAGCTTTATATACGGATAAAAGCAAGTCTAAAGATAACAAAGGAAAGGCAAAGAAAGTGGATGATGAAGCAGGTACATATCAAGCTAACTATGCATGTAGAGGAAGACATGGCAGAGGTAGAGGAAGAGGAGGTAGACAAGGCAGGGGGAGATCCCAAGACTCCAACTCATGTTCTATTTGTGGATTAACTAATCATACAACTGAAAATTGCTTTAGGAATTCCAGGAATCAAAGAGGCAGAGGATACAATAGAGGAAGTTATGGCTACTCAAGAGGAAGGTTCAACAACTACCATGGCAACTACAACAACTACAATCATTCAAACTATCAAGGAGGCTACAAAGGAAGGAGAGACTACAATAACTACACAGAAGACTCGAACAAAGAGGATTCATTATTGATCATGAACATGGCTATGCCACAAGGTAAATCTGATGAGCATGTTTTCTACATAGATTCAGGTTGTTCAAATCATGTGGCAGGAAATGTGGCACTCCTATCAGATTTAGAAGATCCAAGGAATAAGCATGAGGTACAAACAGGAGATGATACAAAACATCCTGTGGAGAAAATAGGCAATGTCAAAGCACCTGATGGAAACATCAACCTACTCAATAAGGTACTCTATGTCCCTACCATTACAAATAATTTGATAAGTGTTGGGCAGATAGTAGAGAAAGGGTTGCAAGTCAGGTTCACAAAAGCAGGAGCATTTGTTGAAGATCCAAGTCAAGGATTCAGAAGAATTGCAAAAGGTGAAAAGATAGGTAGATTGTTCACATTTGAATTACAGGACACTAGAAACATTGCTCTCTTTAATTATGGTAGTCAAACACTCACAGAATTGGAAGTATGGCACAAAAGGTTAGCACATATTGGTGAAAGGTCAATAAAGCAAATCTGCAGGGACCAAAGTGTACTTGGACTTCCTAATTTGTCAAAACAATATATGATTTATAAGTGTAGTGCATGTCAATTTGGAAAGTCTCACAGGTTACCATTCATGAAGAAAGGTTATATGCATGGAGATCTCTTGGAGTTGGTTCATACAGATGGACTATCCTATTCTTTATGAAACACAAAGATGAAGTTTTTTCATGTTTCAAAAGATATTTGGCTCTTGTGGAGAATCAAACAGGTAAATCACTAAAAAGGCTAAGGTGAGATGGAGGGGGAGAATATTTCTCCCATGAGTTTGATTCTTTTCTTCAAGAAAGAGGAATCAAAAGAGAGGTAACTACAAGGTACACTCCTGAGCAAAATGGAGTGGTAGAAAGGAGGAATAGGACGATTGTTGAAGCTGCAAGGTCTATGTTAAATGAAAAGCATTTACCTAATTACTTATGGGTGGAGGCTGTATCTACAGCCACTTACTTGATTAACAGGTTGCCTTCAAAATCCCTTGATGGGATGACTCCATATGAGGCTTGGAATGGAAGAAGACCAAGCTTAGATCATTGTAAAATTTTTGGATGTATTGCTTTTGCTCATGTTCCTTCACAGGTTAGAGGCAAGATGGATCCAAAGGCAGAAAGGTGTGTATTTATTGGATATGACAACAATCAAAAGGGCTACAGGTTATACAACCCTACCAAGAAAGGATTCTTGGTAAGCAGAGATGTAGTTTTTGATGAGAACAATTCATGGTATGAAGATTCATGCAGGAAGATCAATTTACCATATGATCTTGAAGAAGATTTTCCAAAGCTTGGTAGAGAACAATCAAAGATTGAAGAACAAGACACCTCAGAGGATGATGAAGAATCTCACATGGAAAAGATCAAAGCATGGAAGTTTAAAGGTAAAGCAAAATTGCAGGAACTTGGACATGAGGCAGAATCATCCCATCATGGCCTAAGAAGATCTATGAGGGAAAAGAAAAAAACCAGAAAGGTATGGGTTTGACACCTCATTAGTAACTAAACATTCTATCTACATAGCACAGGACATAAACCAAGAGGAGCCATCATCATTTGAAGAGGCCAAAGCAAAAACAGAATGGAAGCATGCAATGAAGGAAGAGATTGAAGCACTTGAGGAAAACAACACTTGGGATTTGGTGCCCAAGACTTCATCCATGAAGGTAATAGGCTCAAGATGGGTCTATAAACTCAAGAAGAATTCTGATGATTCCATTAACAGGTATAAGGCAAGGCTTGTAGCAAAAGGCTTTGCACAAACTCAGGGAATTGATTATGAGGAGACTTTCTCTCCTGTGGCAAAGATGCCTACTATTAGGGTTTTGCTTAGTATTGCCTCTTCCAAGAATTGGAAGATACTTCAACTAGATGTAAAGAATGCATTCTTGAATGGTTGGATAACAGAAGAGGTATATATGGCACAACCACCTGGTTTTCAGAATCAAGTTTATCTTGATTATGTGTGTAAATTTAACAAAGCATTGTATGGTCTCAAGCAAGCTCCAAGAGCTTGGAATTTCAGGCTTGTTTCATTCTTGCAGGACAAAGGCTTTCAACCAAGCAAGGCAAATCCTTCACTCTTTATTAAAAAGAGTAATTCCGAGGTCATCTACCTATGTGTATATGTAGATGATATTATATTGACAGGAAATGATGCAGATGGTATGAAGAAGATCAAAGATCAGATGAGAGAAGAGTTCAAGATAAGTGATTTGGGTTCACTTACCTACTTCCTAGGTTTGGAACTTGTCTACAAAGATCATGGTTTGTTTCTCACTCAAAGAAAGTATATTAAGGACATGTTGGCAAAATTCAAGATGCAAGATTGTAAGATTGCAGGTACTCCAATGTAGGTCAATCACAAATTGAGCTCACATGAAGGTGAACTCATAGAGGACATCACATCATATCAAAGTCTAGTGGGTAGTCTCAACTATGCCACATTGACAAGAGTAGATATATGTTACAGTGTGAGTGTGCTAAGCCAATTTATGCACACACCAAGGAAACCACATATGGATGCTGCCAAAAGGATTCTCAAGTATCTCAAAGGAACCATAAATGAAGGACTTTATTATCCTTATGTATCTGATTTAGGTTTGAAGCTATTTTCTGATGCAGATTGGGCTGGCTCCAAGGAAGATAGAAGGAGCACTTCAGGTTATCTTACCTTTGCAGGTTCAAAGCTTATTTCATGGTCATCCAAGAAGCAACCCACAGTTGCTCTCTCTTCTACTGAAGTTGAATATAGAGGTCTTGCCATAGCTACACAAGAAGCTATGTGGATGAAGACATTGTTCAAAGATCTTGGATTGGAGTTTGGAACTCCAACTATTTTTGGTGACAATATGAGTTCTATTCATTTGGCTGCTAATCCTATTTTTCATGCAACGACTAAACATATTGAAGTTCATTATCACTATGTACGAGAGAAGGTTCTAAGCAAAGAGATTCAAATATCATATGTGTCCACTCATCAACAATGTGCAGATATTCTAACCAAAGCATTGGATGGTACAAAGCTTTGCAAATTCAAGGCTATGATAGGTTTGCAGGTAATCTTGGAAGATTGAAGACCTCAAGCATACTTGGCTTGAGGGGGAGCTGTTGGAGCAAGTCTATGACAAGCCTAAGTATTGGCTTGAGTCCCACAAAGTCCTAGAAAAAGCCTTAAAATGAAGAATATGTAAAGTTCACTTGTGAACTACCTCTTGTAACTTTTGAAGAGTTTACTTAATGTAAAAGTAAGAGAATCTTAAGTTGTTGAGTCCACTTGATCAAGAATGGAAAGAGGAGCCACGAATTCGTGATTTGTGGTAGGTAGAGAATCAAATCAATCATTGATTGATTGGAGAGTGATTGAGGGAAGTTAGCCTCCCAAACTCAACTATAAATAGATGGCAGTTTTAGTCGTGGTTAGAGAGACCTATGTGAAGACCTCCAAGAGCTGAGCTTTATGCCATATCAAGGTGTGATTACAAGGCACACATATGTATCAGTAAGTCATTGTATTGTACAAGCAATATACTTTCATTTTCATGATTATTTGAGTTCATCTTTCCATGTTCTTGTGAAGTGTACTACTCACTACCATTACTCTCAGTTTTCTCAGTCGATGTTTTCTCTGAGCTTGGTGCATCATTTTCAGTGATTTAACTTGGTAAAGTTAGCTCTATAAGTCTACTATATGCTCACAAATTTTCATGTCATTTGGATGTTGCAATCTTCAGTTATGTTCATTTGAAGTCAACAGGGTCTGTTCATCTTCACTTCTCTGTGAGGTACCCGACTTTTTCACTCATCTTGTCAAAGCTATTTCTCACTAGTTACTTATCCAAATTCAGTGATTTAAAGCTTGTTCGATTCAGCTTACTGTCTACTATAACCATACAAATTTTCATAATCATTGTACATGTTGAGTTATGGTGATTTGTCTGCTCACTGGTCTATTTCTCTAGCAGCCCGTGAAAATCGGGATGATGTCATCACTTGTTAAAACTCATTCTCAATGTGTGCTTTGTTATTTTTTATGAGATTACTCTTGAAAGTTAGCTCTTTCAGCTACCTAGACTTCCCCAAGAGGAATTAAGCTAATTGCTGCTGTGCTGAGAGAATTATGTAAAACACTGGACAGGTGTATGAACCAAGAATAGCAAGTTTTCACCTCTGAGCTAACTCCAACTTATCTGTTTTGATCTATCTTTTTGAGAGTGATCGTCCAAGGTACATAGGGTGTCTAATACATCCATTGGCAAGCTAAAAGGGCCCACCATCTACTCCTGGAGTTCATTTGGCTGGTGTAGATCAATGATTTTGCAACACCTCTTCATCTTCAAACACATACTTATCCATCTCTTCACAAAAATCTATTCACATGTTGATTGGGCAGGAGCTAAGGATGGTAGAAAAAGTACCTCTAGTTACTTAGAATTTGTAGGTTCAAAGCTAGTGTCATGGAGTTCCAAGAAGCAACCAACAATTGATTTATTGTCAACTACAGTAGAGTACAAAGGTTTGACCATAGCAACTCAAGATGCAATATGGTTAAAAGCATTGTATACAGATTTCGGACTTGTGAGTTCCAAACTTCAAATAGTTGGAGATAATGTAAGGTCCATGCATCTAGGAGCAAACCCTATTTTCCATGCAAGAACCAAACACATATAGGTTCATTACCACTTCATGAGGGAGAAGCTCATGACAAAGGATATTCACATTTCTTTTGTTCCTACTAAAAAGCAAGTAGTAGGTATGATGACTAGGGCACTTGATGGAATATAGCTTTGTAGATTCAAAGCTATGGTAGGTATTCTACTTATTAGATAATGAAGACTCAAGCATAATTTAGCTTGAGGAGGAGCTGTTGGAAAATCAAGCTTACACTATTCTTGAGGTGTATTTGATCTAGATTCAAAACTATGGCTTGGATTATGTCGAAGGAATATCCATTGGAGAGTTCTTTTTCTCATGCTCACTTATTGTATATTTTAAAAAGAGTTTTCATGGATCTTTTATCATAG
Source organism: Ceratopteris richardii (assembly GCA_020310875.1). NCBI lineage: Eukaryota > Viridiplantae > Streptophyta > Polypodiopsida > Polypodiales > Pteridaceae > Ceratopteris > Ceratopteris richardii. The sequence goes on along the minus strand of CM035415.1, from coordinate 46,699,686 downwards.
TAAAAGCCTAGAGCTTTACAAATGTAAAATTTGAAAGAGAGAGCTGATCATCCATGAACTTATGGTGGTTGAGTTGCATTCAATCAATCAATCAATCACCTAATAGCAGGTCAAATTAGATCTTCACTTTTCCTAGATTATAGGAAAGTGAATTGATTCCCTCCAACAACTCTTACCACCTTCAACTGAATTTAAAATCCACTTATAGAAGTTTTGGATCACATCTAGAGTCTATATAAAGAAATCAAAACACTTGGAAATAACATGGAAGCAATATACATACACTTATGACCATCATTGTCTTACTGCTTCATTTTTC
>CM035415.1:46669367-46676867 GCA_020310875.1 Ceratopteris richardii | reverse complement strand
ACCTATTTTTGTGGATCCAATTCAAATCAAGGGAATATTTGACCTACCCCCAATTTTGGGCAATCCATCGACGCGTGATCAGTGGACGTGAAGCAAGGCCCTCTTGACCTATTGCGGCCTATAAAAACAATGGATTTGTGCTCATTTGGGGTACATTTTTTTTTGGAGTTACATCGACGCATGTATACGTGCAGAAATTCTCTCTTGCACTTGGTGGTTTCAAGCCTATTGTAGGAGCTACTCTGTAGTGTGGATACAGAGGGTAGACTTCTCATTAGAGGGCTATGAGCACTATAGTGTAAGAGAGTGCCTTGGATTTTCTTTCTTTTCTGTGAGTCAGTATTGGTGTTAAGCTCTATTCTCTTGAGCAATTCCTTCACCATTTGTATTGATTTGTGTTTATCTGCATAGAGTGCCACTAAGCTCTGAGCATTAGTTTTTGAGCATTTCCTTGACAAATCTGGTAACCATCTAAATCGAATCAAGAAGTGTATGGTCTTCCTCGGTCAATTGTTGTTCATATTTTCTGAAGTATGTACCACTCTGTGCAATCCTTGTTATCTACCTGCTCACAGAAATGTTAAAGGGTATACTTCCCTAAAGAGAACCCCCCTTGAGTAGGCGACGTACTGGATGTGTTAATCTTTAATCTCTACTTTTGTAGAAAGTGGATACCCCAGTACCTCCTCTACAGTTTGGCACGCCCGGTGGGAGATTTGCATTTCCGTGAGAGGTATTTTTGCCCTATTACATTTGCAAGTAGGTACATGACCCATACACGGGCAGATAAGGAGTCTCTTCGTGTTCGGAGGAGCCTTAACAAGTTAGCCATAACCACAACTAGTGAGTCTACCTCCCCTCTGCCCTCCCTAAATTTATCAATTGATTTGGGTGCGACACCATTGTCGAAAGAGGGGTATAGGAGAACTCTAGACTTCTCCTCAGATACGTCCGAAGAAACACTAGTAGAAATGGAGGATCTCTCTCATTTACTCTCCAGATTAAATATCAAATTCCCTACCTTCAAGGGACAAGCCTATGAGGATGCTGATGATCATGTGAGAAGATTCATCTCTTTATGCCGTGGACGAGGTTTGCAAAATAGAGAGGATGCAATGTTGGCACTCTTTCCATCCACATTGGAGGGTCTTGCAGATAAATGGTATAGTCAATATGCAGATGGCCATTTCACTACATGGGAGGCTTTGAAGGTGGCGTTCTCACAGACATTCCGACCAAGTGATTCCTGAGAAAGAGCTCTAGATCAGCTAGAGAATTTGAAGCTAAGACCAGGTGAATCCTTTCATGAACTTCACACTAGAACAAAAGCACTTATTGCACGTCTGCCACATGCTCTAGGTGACTTTTTGGTTAAAAAATGGATCGAAAAGGCTTTGCCTAGGTCATCTTAGCAGAAGCTTCGTGAATCTCTTAGATTGGATGCGACCCTCAATGATTTTGTTGCAGCGGCATCACGCATTGAAGAAGCAAGGCAACATTTTGAAGGGGATACACAACAAAAGTATGCTGCAGATCTGGATCCTATTGAGCAACTAAGGAGGGAACTGGAAGCATTGAAGATGCAACAAAATCAACAAGAAGAGAAGGTCTTGCCACCACTACGTCGCACTGATGATGAAGTAGCTCAACTTCACTGAGAGTTAGAAGATTTGAAGACCACTCAAGATATAAGGAGACAAATTTGGTGTACAATCTGTAACAACAATGGACATTCCAATGCTAATTGCCCTATTAAGGTAAGCTGTCAATTTTGTGGAAAAGATGGTCATGAAGCCAGTGATTGTTATTACCTCAAGGGTACACAGCAGAGAGGTAACCCTCAAACTTTGGATTCATACTATGCTAGTACTTCAAATACATCTAATAGAGAGGAGAATAGGCCTGCAAAGCCTAGATATAATAGACCCTTGATGTGCTATCGTTGTGGTGAATATGGCCACATGCAAAATAGGTGTTCCCTCCCAGAAGATGCACCTCCTTGTCAACATTGTCCAGAGGCCAAGGATCATTATACCAAAGATTGCCCAAGAGGTCGTCCTGCTCCAATTCATATGATTGCAGTCTCTCCACATGAAGAAGGAAAAACCACTCCGACTTATGCTGTTTCATCCTCTGCAATGCCCATGATGACTAGAGCTAGGCAAGCAGCTGCAACCCAGAGAGATGAACAACAAGGATTTCAGGATAAAGAGGAAGAAAAGGAGTCTGGATGGAAGGACCAAGCACAAATTGAAGGAGCTTATAATAAGATGACTACTTCTCTAAAGGGCCAACCAACAAGTCTGCAAGAAAACACTCAGGAGGTAAACATTGAACAGATCTTGAAAGGTATTCATCACAAGGTTAGTCTATATGAACTTATAAGGCTGGATTCAAAAATAAGAAGTGACTTACTGAAGATTATACACTCTGCTCACTTGGTCCAATCACCTAGTATAGATGGTTTCATGGTTGATTTTCCCCTTGCACCCTTAGCAGACTACCAAAGCTCAAGATTATCTGTTTGTATAAAGGATGAAGCTCTCACAGGTGTGATCATAGATGGAGGCTCTGGTATCAATTTAATGCCAGATTTTACAATGAAGAAGCTGAAATTGAACCCCACCAAGTTGGCACCATTCACGGTTACATTGGCGGATCAACATCGGGTTGCGCCACTGGGCATTATTGAGAAGGTACTGATGGTAGTACAGGGCTGCCATTTTGTTCTAGATTTTGTTGTTATTGCACTTCCACAAGGGACTTCTTACCCTCTACTCCTGGGGAGACCTTGGCTGAGACAAGCAAAAGCTTTGCAAGATTGGGGAAAAAATAAACTATGGATTTCAACAAATACCAATAGCCAACTGCAACTACATTTGGAAGAAGGATTTGACTCAGGAAAAACTACTGGATATACTGTGGACACTCAGGTAATGCCCTCTCTACCCCAAGAAGAGGATACATTGTTAAATTGGATGATGGGAAGTGCAGAGTGTTGCACAGTGGAGATTAATGAAATTGAGGAAGAAGTTGCAGATAAGGTAATTACAGGAAAGGGCAATGAAGACCACAAGGTGTTGGAGAATGAGCAATTGCAGGAAAGCACAAGCCTTGAGGAAGCAACCGAGATAAAAGTATCAGAGTTAGAATATTTTGAACCTAAGGGCAGAGAAGATCTTCCTCTCTCAGATATACCTCAAGGATGGATGGAAGAACATGTTGCAGAATATAAATTAAACTCCACTCCTGCATATAGTGGAGATGATTTATCAAACAAGGCCAGTCCTGAAACATTGGTTCAAGAAGTAAATTTAGGGGATGAAGAGAACCCTCAAGTAGTCCATTTGGCAGCCTGGTTGTGGCATTATCCTAATTTACTACAGAAGGTAACTTCTTTGCTCTTTACTTACAAAAGTGTCTTCGCATGGTCCTACAAAGATCTAACAGGAATACCAGAAGAGCTTGGATTACATCGGATACCCTTGATTGAGGGAGTTGCGCCTGTAAGAAGTAGGCCATATCGACTCAATCCTAAGTATGCAGAGGCGGTAAAAGTAGAGATTACAAAACTAGAAGAAGTAGGTATAATTGTCCCAGTAGAACATTCCAGGTGGCTTTCTTCTATGGTTATTGTGCCGAAGAAAAATAGTGGAAAAATAAGGGTATGTGTTGATTTCCGTGCTTTGAATAAAGTGACTATTCAAGATGGATTTCCTCAGCCCTTCACAGAGCAAGTACTTGAAGAGGTAGCTGGTCACACTTTGTATAGTTTCTTGGATGGTTTTAGTGGCTACAACCAGATAGTGATCCATCCTAATGATAGGGACAAAACAGCCTTTGTCACTCCCTGGGGCACTTATGTCTATACTCGAATGGCTTTTGGTTTGAAGAATGCACCAGCTTCATTTAATAGAACGATGTATCTAATATTGGGCAAATGGTTAACAACTTTTCTACGCATTTTCATGGATGACTTTTCAGTATTTTCAGGTACAGATAGAAGGGCAGCAGTTCAGGATTTTCATGACCATTTGGAAAATCTAAAAGAAAATTTTGAGCAATGTCTCAAAACAGGTTTGAAATTGAATCCTGATAAATGTCACTTTCTGGTCACTAAGGGCACTCTTCTTGGTCACATAGTATCTGCTGAAGGCATAACTGTTGACCCTACAAAGGTTACAGCTATTCTTTCCATGCCAATTCCACAAAGCCCAAAGGAAGTGCAAAGTTTCTTGGGCCATGCAGGGTATCACATAAGATTCATTAGGATGTATTCAGAAATTGCTAAGCCCTTGTCAAGGCTTACCAGTAAAAAGATCCCTTTCTCATGGAGTGTTGAAGCCGACAAAGCATTTTGTGAACTAAAGTTGAGACTATGTACTGCTCCACTTTTAAGTGTTCCTAATTGGTCATTGGAATTTCATGTGCATACAGATGCTAGTCTTCATGCTGTTGGTGCAGTTTTAGCTCAACCATCATCTCACAAAGTGGATAGACCTATCTCTTATGCCAGCAGATTACTCAACCAAGCTGAAAGAAATTACAGTACAACGGAAAGAGAAGGTTTGGCTATCGTATTTGCCCTTCAGAAGTTCCGACATTATCTCCTTGGTGTACATTTCATTGTTATTTCTGATCATCAGCCCTTGAAGTATTTGATAAACAAGCCTAGAGTAGCTGGAAGGATCTGGAGATGGTTATTCCTATTTCAAGAATTTAATTTTGATATTCATATCAAGCCAGGAAAAGAGCACTACATGGCAGATCAAGTGTCTAGGACGGCAACGAGCGAAAAGGCAACAGGTATTAATGATGAATTGGTGGATAGCAATCTTTTTCTAGTAGCAATTTGGACTGGTTGGTATGATGAAATTCTCCATGTTCTTACTACTAGAAAGATCCCAGAACACTTGACACCTGTAGAAAAGAGAAGATTGCTCCTGAAAACCAAAGCATATTCTCTTATAAATGGAAATTTATATAAATACTGTCAGGATGATATATTGAGAAGGTGTGTCTATCCAGAGGAGGTAAATCTTCTACTAGAGGCTGCACACAATGAAGGACATCTAAAGGGGGAAGAATTGGCTCATAGAATCATCCACAAAGGTTTATGGTGGCCTCATATTTTCAAGGATGCAATCAAGTTTGCTAAAGAATGCCACATCTGCCAGAGGTGTGCTCCCACGCCAACCAGATTGAATTTCCAACCATTAGTCATATCTACTGGATGGCTTCCATTTGAAGGATGGGGTCTTGATTTCATAGGACCAATTAGCCCGACTGGTCAACCTGGAGGTAAAAAGTATATTTTGATGGCTACATGTTATGCCACTAAATGGGTAGAGGCTAAAGCTACTGTGGATTGCACGGCTTTAACAGTAGCTAAATTTGTGTATAAGCGTATTTTCTCAAGATTTGGATGCCCACTGGAGATTACTAGTGATATAGGCAAACATTTTGTAAATCAATTGCTCCAGTTTATATTTGACAAGTACAAAATCTTCCATAAAAAGTCTTGTGCCTATTACCCAAGGGCAAATGGCCAAGCAGAGAGTTCCAATAAGATTTTGATAGGACTACTTCGCAAATTATCTTTTGATCATCAAAGCTCTTAGCCACTAGCACTAATTGGTGCAATTTGGGCTTTCAGAACCACGAAGAGGGGAACCATAGGCGAGACTCCATTTCGCTTAGTTTATGGGAAAGAGGCATTGGCACCATTTGAGTTTATCATCAGAAAAGAAATAGGAATCAAAACCATTGGAATTGAACCCCCCATTCAGAGATTGGTGGCATTAGAAGAGTACAGAGAAGGGGCAATGCAGAAACCTCTGGTGACACAAGAAGAGCGCAAGAGATTGCATGACAGGTATCTGAGATCCAATGAAGTTCAGGAAGGGTCTATGGTTTTAGTGCATCAGGTTCCACCAATTCAAACTAAATTGGCACCCAAGTGGATAGGACCTTATAAGGTAATCAAGGTATTGCCACATGGCGCAGTGCATCTGGAAGATCTGCAGGGTAAAAGGATTCCCCTGGTCAACATCTCCAAGGTGAAGAAGTATCTGAACTAGGTCAAAATGGAAGCATTCCACCCCTTGTACATACCATGTTTCTTTTCAGCAATTGCAGAATAACTAGATCTCATTGAAACGAGTAAAATAAGGGAGAAATTGCACCAGGGACGGTGCAAAAGCTTGATGTGGGGGTCTATAGTACTCCTTCTCTTTTCCCTTTCTCTCTTTGTGGCATGTGAGCAGGGGGCAGAACCCACGGGCACTCTGAGCATGAAATCCAAAAAAAATAGAAGAGAAAGAGATTGAGAGGAGAGTTCTCAGATGCCTTGGGCTCTAGCTTCAAGGAGTGTCTGTTCCATTTCTTGGACATAATTGTGTCTGGGCAGTTGATGCTTTCAGTATTCCGGGCAGATTGTTGCTTTTTGCTTTCCTTTCAGCTGATTAGTTTTATCACTCTCTCCCTTCCATTCATCTCCACCCCCGCCCCCTCCATTTAGCTCCACCCCGCATCCCTCCACCCCCACTCCCGCATCCCTCCACCCTCACCCCCGCATCCCTCCACCCCCACCCTCAGCCCGCAGACCTCCCCTCCCTCAGCCCACAGACCCACGCCCCCTCTCTCTCTCTCTCTCTCTCTCTCTCTCTCTCTCTCTCTCTCTCTCTCTCTCTCTCTCTCTCTCTCTCTCTCTCTCTCTCTCTCTCTCTCTCTCTCTCTCTCTCTCTCTCTCTCTCTCTCTCTCTCTCTCTCTCTCTCTCTCTCTCTCTCTCTCTCTCTCTCTCTCTCTCTCTCTCTCTCTCTCTCTCTCTCTCTCTCTCTCTCTCTCTCTCTCTCTCTCTCTCTCTCTCTCTCTCTCTCTCTCTCTCTCTCTCTCTCTCTCTCTCTCTCTCTCTCTCTCTCTCTCTCCCCCTCACTCCCGCATCCCTCCACCCTCACCCCGCATCCCTCCACCCCCACCCCGCATCCCTCCACCCCCACCCTCGCATCCCTCCACCCTCACCCCCGCATCCCTCCACCCCCACCCCCGCATCCCTCCACCCCCTCCCTCAGCCCGCAGACCCCCCCTCCCTCAGCCCGCAGACCCACGCCCCCTCTCTCTCTCTCTCTCTCTCTCTCTCTCTCTCTCTCTCTCTCTCTCTCTCTCTCTCTCTCTCTCTCTCTCTCTCTCTCTCTCTCTCTCTCTCTCTTTCTCTCTCTCTCCCCCCCTCACTCCCGCATCCCTCCACCCCCAACCCCGCATCCCTCCACCCCCACCCCCGCATCCCTCCACCCCCTCCCTCAGCCCGCAGAACCCCCTCCCTCAGCCCGCAGACCCATGCCCTCTCTCTCTCTCCCCCTCTCTCTCTCTCTCTCTCTCTCTCTCTCTCTCTCTCTCTCTCTCTCTCTCTCTCTCTCTCTCTCTCTCTCTCTCTCCTCGCTACCCCGCGTGAACCCCCCCCTCTCTCTCTCTCTCTCCCCCGCCAATCCTGCTGCCCCACC
>CM035415.1:46605135-46636867 GCA_020310875.1 Ceratopteris richardii | reverse complement strand
CTCTCTCTTTCTTTCATCTCTCTCTCTCTATCTCACTCTCTATCAATCAAAAACAAAACAATCACCTACATCGATGTAATTGTTTGGAGCGTTGTCATCAAGGTCCACTTAATGTTGCTCTTCGTCAAATTCCAAGATTTGATGCCAAAAGGATCCTGCAAAACAAAAGAGAAGAGAAATTAGAAAAGTTTGAAAACACAAAGAAAGAGAAAGGGTGCTAGAGTATGTGCATTCTTACCAAAATTTCAGATCTAGAGAAACAGAGATGTAGAGAAAGAGAGAGAGAGAGAGAGAGAGAGAGAGAGAGAGAGAGAGAGAGAGAGAAGAGAGATGTGTGTACACAATAGGTTTGGAATGTAGTTCGCGCACGCAAACTCGACAGTAGCAAAATTTGGTTCAAAATGCAAGCAGATGTGGAATTTTTGTTCTCCGGCCCAGTTAAAAGTTGCCTCGGTATAAGCATCGGTATGAGCGTCGGTAACTTACAGCAAAGTACCGACGCCTATACCGACGCTCATACCGATGCCGTGTATACCGATGATTAAATGACCATCGGTATTGCATCCGTGGTTTTTCAAGCATTTTCAACGGTCATACCGAGGCCGAGGGGTGACCGTCGGATGGGTAACATCGGTATGCCCCTCATATGTTGTAGTGTTTTTTGGAACAAGTTGGGACTCAAGAGTGTGCTACTCTGTCAATATGCTATATGCGCAGGCATTCGATTCCACAATTGTATATGAAGAGCCACATATTTCAAGAACTTAGTAATGTTATTTAGTATTCACATGGTCGCATATAGAGCTCTTTCTAGTCTAGAACTGCTAATACAATCGAACTCTCTTTGCCATCTCAGGCCTATAAAAGGATAATGGTTCCTGTTTAATGAATTATTCAGGCATCACTATAGTCTTTAAAAGCTCGGTATTGTGACTTAAGGAATACTGCAAGTGATAGTACGAGTTTGGAAGTTCATTGAAAGTTTAGTCTATATTTTTTTCACCATTGGGAAAAATTAGTCATCTTAGATGCCCGATATTCATTACAAGGTTATGGACTGAATGTTCATGGCTATAAACCTCTGCTTCGAATAATTATGGGTGAAATTGATGAGCGATTAGAACGTAAACCACTCTTGATACATCATCTATGGATATGTGGAACGTCTATGTGACCTTAAGCGCCAAGTCAAGGAAACGAAGAACATATACCGAAGCATCCTAAAAAAATGTTAAAGATGCCGAAATGCAGACATCTTTTTTCTCATATCACCAATGCATCTATTATTGTTCAAGAAGATTCCTTCAATTGTGATAAGGGTTGACGTTTAAACAAAAAATAATTAAGAATCTTCTGTTTCATTTATGATGGACGTTTTTCTACATCTTGATGCATGAGCAAGAACACTAGGTTTGAAGACAAAGAGACACACATCATGTTAATAAATTCTTCATGATATATGTGGAAAGGTTAAGCTTCAATTGAAGGCACAAATTAAACCAATGAGATTTAAGACTTTATACATGAGATTGTACAACCAAACTCTCTGCAAGTATAGGCCAATTTGAATTTCAATTGGATATAACTTTTAGGTTGTATCGATTGGGTTGTTATCCCTACTTCTTGTGTGTAGCTTGGAAAGATAGCTAAAATTTTGAAGAAGTAGTTAGTTCCAAATTATGAGTCGCCAAAATTGCAAAATACTGAGCAATAGTGCTGCAGGTGAAGGTGAAACTGATATTTAATGCTTATTTTGTGAATATCTTGAGCTACATAGCTCCGATTGAGGCATTTTGTATCTTATTGCATAGGCAAGAAAAATTTCTAGAAGTTCTCTCAGGGGCAAAGTCCAAATTCAGAGGTTATCATCTTTGAAATAGAAAAACATTCAGTATCATATTTTCATCATAAGAACCCTAATTGCCTTGGAGGTTCATTTTGCTTTGGAACTGTTTTGAGAGAGAATTTTTGGTGTGTGAGCTCTTTCTTTTAGATCTTGAGGGCATTTTCCATGTATGATCACTGTGGTAACTCCTCCATATGAGAGTAGAGCATGATCATGTCGTGTTTGACATATGAGATGACATTATGGTATACTTTTTTTGAGGTTTATGTCATCATGAGCTTGAACATGGTATTATTAGTGGATGTATAGTGGCATTGTGGTCTACATCTTACTTATGCCACTTGTTTATAGTTAGGTTTCCGGTTGCACATATTTTATGAGAGACTGATTAGATCTTGGTTGGTACTTGTATCCTTTTTTTTTATGCAGGTACATGATTGAGAGTGGATCCTTGGTTGCATAATCAATTTTCACCTTGATTGGCTATTTTATTAGCATGAGATCATTGATTTTATATCTCATTTTCTAGAGTGATTCTTGGCATATGTGGATGGTGATTCGCTCATGGTTTTTGGTTCACAGTCCATTTTACAGAGGAGATGCTTCCGAAATTTTATCAACTTTTATACTAGAAGAGTAATATAGTAGATCCTATATAATTGTGTGATAGCTTTGGATCATTTCTTATCTCCATTCACTTGGACTTGGTCACAAGTGGTTCGTGATAGGTTGGACCATCTTGCAATATTCATTCTTGAGTGGGAGGTGTATCACCATTGTATTGATGTGTATTGCCATGAGTTTTTTGGCATATGTATTTGCCATTATCTTTGGTTGGATCAATGACAGGTGGTGACATGCCACTCATTTCTCTTTTGCTATTGGTTCTCTTGTTTGATTGCTCACTTTACAAGGGATACTCTACTAAATTTTTCAAGATTCTTTCACATCTACTTAGTCAGTTTGGAGACTTAGTGAGTAGGCTTATGCTCAAGGTTTTATGTGCATGATAGATGCATGATTATGTGATAGGTGTTTCACACATTTTTCTTCTCTAGTGAGACATATGTGATATGAGTTATGCATATGAATATGCAGATGTGATCCTATTGAGGAAAGAGTATTATTTCTAGTCTCTTGTTACATTTCTAGTCTCTTGGATTGCCAGCATGGTGTCTTCTCGATTTGATGGCACTAACTTTCCAAGATGGAAATTTGAGATGTGGCACACATTGGTTCATGCAGTGATACACATGTACGTGCATAGAGATGCAAATAGGCCTCCATGACATGCCCGACCATGTATGGATGTATATGGATGCATTACACAACTCCACTACCTGATTATAGCTTGTGGATTGTTTATATGAGTCTGTGATGTATGAGGAGACGATTAGCACATTATGGCAGAGACTACATGATATGTATGCGAGTCCATTGAATCATCTGAGGCATAGATCACATCGAAGACTTCGATGTTGGCATTGTGATCATGAGGGCCATATGCGACAATGTTGCTTCAAGCAGATGCAATGATGATGTCAGAGATATGTACGTGATGCAGATCAGGTAGTGATTTCAAGAGAGTCTATGGTAGTTGATTATGGTAATGATGGTGATATCACTTTCTCCGATGGTTCATCGTCAGATTAATCTTGTTTATTAGATGGTACACACATGGCTTGGTTGCTTGATACATTAGCTAGTTTTCATGTTACTCCATATCGATTCTCAGGTGAGAGTCGTGGATGTGTACATATGACTGATGGTATGACATATGACATTGAGGGTGTAGGAGATGTATGCCTTATGCTACCTATTGGAGTGCCACTTATACTCAGACATGTACGCTATGTGCCTTCATTCCCTATGAACTTGATTTGAGTTAGCGAGTTACAAGAGAGCACAGGTTATGCATTCCTCAATGAGCATTATTTTTAGTTGCAGTTGGGATAGCTTATGCTTGTTAGAGGTGTTAGGATTGGGCACAGGTATCCAATGTAGGTACTTCATGTGAGAGACAGTCTCGTCTTAGTGGGAGTTCAGTCTTATGTGCGATGTGAGACTCTTCATGTCTCATTTTATCTACCTACCCATAGGTCTATTGACATTCATGATACACATGTATGGCAAGATTCAGATGTTCTGATGGATGCAAATATAGAGCATGTTTTGGATGCTCATGATGCTTATGTAGAGAATGATATAGATGATTATGATGCTTTTATAGAGCATGATTTTATTGACCATGTGGATGGTCTTGTGGAGTATAGTTTGGATGATCAGTTCGATGCTTTAGAGCATGATGTGTATGCTCATCTAGAGCATTATGATGATACTCAGTTAGAGTGTGATCATCACTTTGACCTTGGTGTTGATGTTGTGCAATTAGCTCATGTGGAGCATGATGATACACTTGATGTGGTAGAGCAAGATAGCTCTTATGATACACAGTGTATGCCAGAGCATACTAGCTCTTAGGGTGCACAACTAGACACATCCTTGGTTGAGAGGATGGATGATTTGGATGCTAAGGTGTCAGCTGTTATGAAGTCCTTCTTGGATTCACTCATGCTAGACGTTGACATAGATATATCAGGACATGTTGGTCTTGATGATGGTGCTTTGGATGCCTTGGATATAGGCATGGTTGACATGCTTAGGTTAGCTAGGACATCATAGGTTTCATCAGCATTCGGGACTCTGATGTAATATGAGTTATGATGGTTGAGACAAGACGTTGTAGTTGCTATTGGAGCATTTCTTTGTATGTTTTACCACTTATGGTAACATTGACGCTTAAGTGGGAGATTGTTTGGGATGTAAGGGTCATGTGACCTTACTCTCATATTCATATATATACATCATATATAGAGCATTGCCTCAAGAGAGATCATTATGTGGGTTTCAAGGCTCCCACTCTTATGTGCACATCTCTCCTCTCCTCTCTCTTCCTCCATCTTTTCCTTGCTCCTCTTGTTTTGCACACCAAACCCCTTCACAAATCAGATAGCACATTCATTAACCTCAATTCTAATCCATATAGAAGATGATGAACCAGTATCCCGTGTGCTCAATGGTTCTCAAAGTTTGTGGGAGATGAAGACCCTTCACAACTCCTATATACATCAAGGATAGTCTATGGGACTTGGATTAGTAGTTAAGTTTTATGGTTACTAAAATGAATTTAGGTTGTGGATGAAGTGAAGGCAACCACATCCAAGTTTTCTATTCATGAAATTCAAGAGGAAGAGGAAGAAGAGGTGGACATGGAAGAGAGGTTTTTTTTTGTGAGGAAATCGGCAATGATGAAATAATGGATACTACAAGGACAAAGAAGTTCCAAAAGACCAAGATAATTATTGAAACTGAATTCTAACACAAAATATAGATAGTTTTATTTCCATGATGCACAAACATGAAGATAAAAGTATGAGCACGTCTTGGTATATAGATAGTGGTTGGAACAACCACATGGATTGTAGCAAGTATGGGTTGAGTAATTTACATGCTCCAACCAATGAAGAGCATGTTGAGAGAGTGGACGAAACAATTCATTTCATTAAAAACAATCATTTTTTCAAGACCACAAGGATGGCTAAAAGTTAGTGGAAAAGGGAAGGAATTTAGGTAGTCTCTTCATAATGAAGGTAATGCCAACTCTAAACCAATCTATCTATTTGATTTAGAATTGTAAGTAGGTAGTGCAATTGGACTTTTGAAACAAAAGGATGGGCCATGTCAACATGCAAAGGATGAAGGAAATGCTGAAGAAAAGGCTATGCAATGGCATATAAAGTTGTTTTGAAGCTCAAAGCATTTTCAACATTGGTGTGTAGCATGCCAATGGGGAAACTCTTGCAATCCCTTATATAAAACCCAAAGACTATGGGATGATGTATGTGGCCTCCCAATATGCAAGGATTTGATACGGTAATTTTTCCTTATATTTGATATCTCTCAATGGGTATTTGACCTTCTTGATGATCTTAGGCTCAGGAGTGCAAGATCCAATGTCTATATGGTGTTATTCCTCTAGGGACATTGTTATTTGGTACCGAGTGAATCTAACTTGTTTTCCTTCATGGATTGGTATTTTCAACGTGTCCACTAAATTCTCAAGATTTTGAAATATAAATTATCAACATAAGCCATAAACTAGATGAAAAATTCCTCTTCTATACTAGGACATTGTTTTGTGACTAATGGTTTTCGTAAGTATCTCATTCCCTCTCTAGCGCATTTGGTTAATATCTTAATGTTCCCTAAGGTAAAATTCTCCTTACGTTTTAGGTTTTGATTGTATGAGTGAAAGATTTCACACTATTTTTGGGAGAAATTCCACTCTGTTTTAAGGAAGATTTCTTGCATCATGCAGGGGGAGGCTAAAAATGAGAGAGTTATCTTGTGATTAAGAGTGGGAGTATGATCGAGAGTGCAATTATGAATGAGATTGTGATAGCTCGAGGATGATCGAGAGGTCCACGCTTTGTCAAGAAGCTATTTTCCAAACCTATTGTATGAAATGATTGAGATCTATAATAGAAGAACTTCTCTTTCTTTGAGCCATATCTTGTTTACTTTACGTCAGATTTTCTCTTATCTTGTGAGAGTTCTATGTTATTATCTCTTCTACTATTCTTGAGTGATCAAAATCTTGTTATTGAGGAGAGCTTGTGATTGAGGAAGCACCAAAAGTGGTATAGAGCAAAATCGATCTTCCTCAATGATGGAAGGTTTGGCACAAGTGATTCATGAGCAAACTTATTGAGAAGTTTCTTGGAGAATTATGCAAAGAACGAGGTGGAAAGCAAGTAGAAGGCACAGAAAATTTGTTCATGGAGCTGAATGATGAAGTGATGAAGGTGGAGGAATGTTTAGTGTGCCTAGAGCAACAAAACAACTGGAATTATGAAGATATGGAGGTGGATGAGTTTACCCTCAACCATCTTTAAGAAGACAAAATTAAATGATTTTGATGGGTAGAAGAAGAGGGACAAAGATTTCATGGCATGGATTGAAGAGCTAGAGGATTTTTTTGATCTTCTAGAATTCAATGAACAGTCCAAGGCAAAGGTTGGGATCCTACACATGCATGCCATCACAAAGTTATGCAAGAAGTTCTATATGTAGAGTTCGATATCGTCATAGTCAGATTCTATGGAAGGAATCTAGAGAGAAAGCAGAAAAAAAAACATTATCATTCTCCACTCCACCATATGGAGGAGATGATGGAATCCTACAACGTTCTACAACATGAGATTAAAAAGCCTATCATGTCTATGGATGAGTACAAAGAAAAGTGTCTATGCTTCAAAAATATGCGTTAGATGTTAATGGTGATGCTATGAAGAGCAAGGTTATTGAAGGGCTTCATGAGGAGATATGTTATCAAGTGGAGGGATCATGATGTGTTGATTTCTTGGATGTTGTTATACTGGAGGAGAATTTTGAAAACATGGAGAATTTCAATATGCAGAAGTTGAATAGAACAAGATTCATTACAGTAGGAAATAGGGCATAGAGACCTATCACAAGAAACATGAAAAATTAAAGAAGAATTCATCTTTTAATAATTAAGGTAAGAATCTTGCTCAGGTGGAAAATCTAAGGAGGCATCAACCCATCCAATGGTAGAAAGACCTTGATTCTATTGAGCAGACAAAAATACTAGATTTGTGTTTTTCTTTTAGGCAGCAACGACATCAGACATATGAGTTCCTCAACAAGGGAAGCTTTTAGCCTCCACAATTGAAGGTGATACACATCATTGAGCTTTGTGCAACAATTGACAACGCAGATGATCGAGGCAAGTGATGTAGCCCTACTTTACATTGCATGGTAGCTAGATTTTTCCCAAGGGCTTCCTTAATTACCATTATGGGTGTGGTTTCTATGCATACTATTTTCTATCTTTCAAAATGGTAAAGAATTTAGAGATACACCTAAATATGAAGATAACAAGACCCATGGAGATGGCCACTGGAGGACTACACTATACAATTGATCCATTGAAAACCTTACATTTACTTTTTCAGATAGGTGTTTTTATGGGAGTTTCAATGTAATTGAAATGAAACAAAGTGATGCAATTACAGACATGGACTGTTTAGTTCAAAATTCTGCAGGAGCGATTGTATTCATTAGGATTGAGTTAAGATCTTGATATCACTAAATTAGGATCAAAACAAAAGATATACCTAAGATGACTTTTTAAACTTGTTATGGCCACTACAAGTTTCTGGTTTTAGCTTTAGGATAATCAAACATTCGTGCCACATTCATGTGCTTGATAAAGTATATTTTTCATGATTACCTGGATGAATTCAACTTACTATTTCTTGATGATATATTTTTATACTCTTAAGATGATTGTGAGCATGATGTACGTCTCAAGAAAATTTTGCAAACTCTAGGAAAACACAAATTGTATTGAAAAAAGAGTAAGTTCTTCTTTGCCAAGGATAAGCTGTGTATCTAGGAAGAGTCATTTGTAAAGAGGGAGTTCATATAGACCAGGATAAAGTGAAAACAATAATTGATTGGCCTATAAAACTCTAAGTGATGTTAGAAGGTTTTTAGGATTGGCACAATATGAAAGAGCACATATAACAGATTTCTTTAAGAT
This sequence comes from Ceratopteris richardii, assembly GCA_020310875.1. NCBI lineage: Eukaryota > Viridiplantae > Streptophyta > Polypodiopsida > Polypodiales > Pteridaceae > Ceratopteris > Ceratopteris richardii. The sequence goes on along the minus strand of CM035415.1, from coordinate 46,628,393 downwards.
AGCTGATCCCCTCATAGAGTTGACAAAAGAATGTAGGATTTGTGTAGAGTGATGCCTATAAAAAATAACTTGAATCATTGAAACAAAAATTCATTGAAAAAATTTCTTTCAAAATACCCAAAATGGGAAGACCTTTTTCTGTTGCATGTTCACACATGTGTTGCTTGTTATGCTCAGTGCTTTCAGTACAATAGGAATTAGAAGAATTCCTTTTGGAGATATTAAATTTGCTTAATCAGCTAATGATTCCAAGTGGAATCATTTAAAATGATGCATTGTACACAGAGCACTGAATTTAGCAATCAAATCATTACCCCCGATTTTTTAGGACCTTAATCTGTAGAGTTTGACCAGTGAGTGCTTTGACACGATTTTCTCCAAATTGGATGAATGGATTACCTTCAAATCTTGTGAGCATGTAGAAAACTTGGGTTGGATTACAAAAAGCTATAGAACATTGAAAATGATAAAGTAATGACTGAGATATGAGCAGTACAAGCTGACTGTTATGAGTGACTATGACAGAGACACCATAGATGAGAAGTATTGATCTATTGTATTAGAACACACTATTGTACAAGGTCATAGGCATGATAATCACAACCTAATGACAATGAGTAGTGTAGGTTATAATGGAAACCTCACTCTCTTACAATGTGATCGAGGAGAACTCGGGAATGAAGTCACTATAGCCGCGAGTTTTTTAGTCATCTTTTATAGATGATACATTTGAAATTTGAATTTCAATTCTCCATTGCCTCTCACTAAAAGTGGTCCTCCAATCTAGGAGATATTCTCTCAAGTAGATTTGTGACTTTTCCAACTAACAAACTCCACGAGTTTAGTGCTGACTACAAATATTCTCCCAAGTCAAATTGAATTTTACAAATGGTAAAAGATAAAAGCTTCCTAGCAATGGTTTAAATGGAGTTTCAACTGTACATAAACTCTAGCCAAATGTGTAGGCTTGATGTTTGCACCAACAAAAATAGTCTTTTTTCCCAACCATGATGACATATCCACTATTGCTCCTCTTATAATCCTTCGAATATGCCCAAAAATATTGCATTAGTCTTGAACATGAATTCCATTATCAAATGGATATAAAATTCCTTAATTTTTTATCCCTTAAGGTACTTTAGAACATCCATGAAATATACACTGTTTGCCTTTTGGTCTCAATTATGTTTCAATTCTTGAGGTATATGAACATAAAATATCAAACACCTTGAGATGTGAGAGTTTTGGGTTCTTTAACACACCAAGCTTCACAAAGTGTCACTCAATGTAATAGTGATTTTGGGCACCTATTATGATGTATATATTTCTTTTTATTGAATGAGTAGAATAAGAATTAGGAGCATTGATTCAATTTAGCATAGCTCTATCTACTTCTACTACATATGTATTCTTCCTCTCTAGTAGCCCATTGTTTTGGGGTGTATACCTGTACATAAATTTCCTTTTGACCAAATATTCATGAAGGAGCTCAAAAATATCCTCCATATGATGTGATGGACTTCATAAACTTAAATTCTACTTTTCCACTAAGGTCTTCAACACCTTGAAGTGGTAAAAAACCTTTGATATTTCATTCATGGAATAGATCCAAGAAAACCTTAAATGATCATAAAAAATGCAACAAATTATTGTTACATCCAATAGATAGGTAGGTGGCTACCCACACATCTATGTGTATGAGGTTCAACTCATGATTCCTGACGTTTTATCCTATCTTAAATTATCTTCTATTTTTACCTACTTGACAAGCATGGCATAAAGCACACATAGTATAAGATTTAAAATCAAGTAGTCACTTATGAGTCTTTTGTTTTGAATTTCTATCATCCTTTTAAAGTTGTCTTTTTTCTATTCTTTTGTGCCATAAATCATCTTCATATTTGGCTTATTTTCAATGGAAAAGATAGATAATATTAGGGATTGATGCGTTTACCTCCATGCACTACAACATATGAGGGGCATACCGACGCTGTATATACCAACGGTCACACTCGGCGTCCGTATGGGCTTCGGAAAATGTCACTTAGAGATACCGACGGTCAAGTGACCGTCGATATACCCGTTTTAAACGGATCGTCGGTGTGGCCTACTGCCGTTGGTATAAGCGTCCGTATATGCGTCGGTATATGCATCGGTATGGGTGCCGGTATAAGCATGCGTAATTTAATGGTAATTACCACTGCATATACCGACGCCGACATCGATGCATATACCGGCGGCAAGTTTTAAACATACCGTGAACTCGAGAGCAAAACTTCACATTTTTGCGCATGTTTGAGTACTCTTGGTCTTCTCTCGAACTTGCGCGCGTGAACCGAATTGTGACTTGCATTGTCTTGTGCACACACACACACACACAGATCTCTCTCTCTACACACACACACACTCTCTCTCGGCTTAGATCTCACATCTTGGTAAGTACTGAGCGTACTGTTAGCATTTATGTTTCTCTATGCTTTAGGTTTTATAACTTTTCTTTTCTTTGATTTTGCAGAAGTTCTTTGGTGTCGATTGTTTGGAATTGGACAATAGACGACATACATTACGCTTTGACGACAACGATTCAAAAGAGGGACATACTTGTAAGTGATTTTTTATTCTCTATTGATAGAGAGAGAAGGAGGGAGAGAGAGAGAGAGAGAGAGGAGAGAGAGAGTGAGAGATAAAGAATAATGAAAGAAAGGAAGATAGAGATAGGAAAATAGAGCATACATACACACACACATACATACACATTTACAGATTTACACATGCATACATACACACATACATGTACACACATGCATGCTTACATACACACACCTATACACACATGCATGCTTACATACACACACATATACACACATGCATGCATACACACACATATAAATTTACACACATGCATACATACACAGACATACATACACACACATATATACACATATGCATACATACACATACACACACACATATACACACATACACACACACATATATACACACATATACACACATGCATGCATACATACACACACATGCATGCATACACACATATACACATATACACACATGCATACATACACACACATGCATACACACATACATACACACACATATATGCACACATGCATGCATACAATATATACACACATACACACACACACATGCATGCATACATACACACACATACACATACACGCACATGTATACACATGCATACATACACACACACATGTACATATGCAATATACATACACACATATATACACACATGCATACATACACACATATACACACATGCATGTATACATACACACACATACACATACATACACATGTATACACAAGCATACACATACACACATACACACACATGCATGCATACATACACACACATACACACACGTGCACACACATGCACGCATACATACACACACATGCACATACAAACACATGTATACACATGCATACATACACACACACATGTACTCATGCATACATACACACACATATATACAGACATGCATACATACACAACTAGTGTTTTAATTAAATATTTATAATTAAATATATAAATTTTTTATTTTGAAGTTTTTTTACATCAAATATATAAAAATAGGATTAGGGTTTGTACGCTATTTATACATACATACACATACACATATAATAGATATATTCATGTATATACACATGTATACAGAAATATACATATTTTAGGTCTAGATATTTAAGATTAGGGTTTTAGGGTTTAGGCATACATATAACTCAATTATATTTATATTAAGAAAAACATATAGAGAAAAATAAGAAAAAAAATCTGAATATATAAATAAATAAATATATATAAAATATGATTAGGGTATTAGGATTAGGGGTTTAGATTTTTATAAGTGTTCAAGTATTTAGGTTTTAGTATTTCATATTTAAGTCTAAGTCTTTCTTATTAGGGTTCTAGGGTTTTAATACGTAGATAACATATATACACAAACACACATATACATATAATACATACATACATACATGTAGATACACATGCATACAAAAATATACATATTTTAGATTTAAATATTTAAGATTAGGGTTTTAGGGTTTTAACACCTACATAACATATATGCACACATACACATGCACATATAATACATACATACATGTATATACACATGTATACAGAAATATACATATTTTAGGTCTAGATCTTTAAGATTAGGGTTTTAGGGTTTAGACATATATATAACTCAATTATATTTATATCAAGAAAAAATATAGAGAAAAATAAGAAAAAAAATCTCAATATATAAATAAATAAATATATAAAATATGATTAGGGTTTTTGGATTAGCGGTTTAGATTTTTATAGGTGTTTAAGTATTTAAGTTTTAGTATTTAAGATTTAAGTCTAAATCTTTAAGACTAGGGTTTTAGGGTTTTAACACCTACATAACATATATACACACATACACATACACATATAATACATATATACATGTAGATACACATGCATACAAAAATATACATATTTTAGATCTAGAATTTTAAGATTAGGGTTTTAATTTAATATATATAATTAAATATATAAAATTAAATATATAAAAATAGGATTACGTAAGGAAAAAATCTGAATACGTAAATAAATATATATATAAGATAAGATAATTATATACATAAATAAATATAAAAAGAACTAGTTTTTTAAATAATTTAATTAAATATATGTAATTAAATATATAAACTTAAATATATAAAAATAGGATTACGTCAAGAAAAAATCTGAATATATAAATAAATATATATATAGAATAGGGTAATTATATAGATAAATAAATATAAGAAGAATTAGTGTTTTAAAAAATTTAATTAAATATTTAAAAATAGGATTAAGTAAGGAAAAAATCTGAACATATAAATAAATATATATTTAAAATAAGGTAATTATATACATAAATAAATATAAAAAGAACTAGTGTTTTAAATAATTTAATTTAATATATATAATAAAATATATAAAAATAGGATTAATTAAGAAAAAAATCGGCTTGTATAAATAATATTTATATATATATAAAGTAAGATAATTATACATGTTTTAGGTCTAAGTCATTTGGATTAGGGTTTTAGGGTTTTAACACCTACATAACATATATACACACATACACATACACATATAATACATGTATACATGTATACACACATGTGTATAGAAATATACATAATTTAGGTCTAGATCTTTATAATTAGGGTTTTAGGGTTTAGGCATACATATAACTCAATTAGGAGGAAAACAATTTGAATAAATAAATAAATATATATATAAAATAGGATCAATTAAGAAAAAATCTGAATATATAGATAAAATAGGATAGTTATATAGATTAGTGTTTTAAAATTAGGCTTTCAAGTTTTTTTAGGTATTTAAGTATTTAGGTTTAGTATTTCAGATTTAAGTCTTCAGAGTTAGATTTTTAGGTTTAATAAAAAAACAAATGTTCTAAAATGTCCATATTGTAGCAGATGGCCTCTTTGGATCCTGAAGAGAGAATGGCATGTCCTTGCACATAGTGCAAGTATCAAATTTATCGGAAACGACGGATTTGTACTACACATGTTAAAGAGTATGGATCCTTTGATAGGAGTCGACTAGAAAACCTACACTATCATTTGCATGGTCCCCCAGGTGAGTAGATGGACCCAAACGACATTGCACCGGTAACCTCTCGTGGACAAAAGAGAGCAAACAAGGACTTAGACGTACAAGCAAGCACTAATAATATTACAGAGAATGAACATATGGAAGAGATGCTTGAAGCATTTTATGAGATGGACGAAGATCATGATGGTGAAGAAGGTGTCGAGAGTTTCATGGACACAACAGAAATTCCACGATCAGAAGTTGATGAAGAATATGAAAAAAATTAGCTCGTTTACCACTTTACAATGGAGCAAAGATATCTATACTACGTGCTTCACTCTCGATGTTCAATCTGCAATCCATTTATGGATGGTCAGATAGTAGTGTCACTGAATTGTTCAGGTAAGTGGAGAACAAATTGGCTTTCATTGTTGTATCATAATAACTTCATTTACTAATATTATTTTAATTTCTTATTGGAGGCTTCTTAAAGAATAATTTTTGCCAGAGGGCAACGACATGCCTCCAACACGTGGAGATGCGAAAAAACTTTTACAGTCCATTGGAATGGATTATACTAAAATCCATGCTTGTCCGAATGATTGCATTCTCTTTCGGAATGAGTATGAGCATCTCCAGGTATGTCCAAAGTGTGGAGCAAATAGATTTAGAGAAGATGTTATAGGCGAAGCAATCCCCGCAAAGGTTCTTTGCCACTTTCCTATCATTCCACGAATTAAGAACATGCTTAGATGCAAATCTATAGCTGAGTTAATGTCATGGCATACAAAGAGCAGGTCTACAGATAATGTAATGCGAGTGCCAGCTGACTCTAATGCTTGGAAGCACATAGATAGTAAGTGGCCAAAGTTTGCTAGTGAGCCTCGGTCCATACGTCTAGGCCTAGCTATGGATGGAGTGAATCCATTTGGATTATGCAGTTCTTCATGGAGCACATGGCCTGTATGTTTGGTCAATTATAATATCCCACCATGGTTGGCCACAAAGAAAGGTCATTTATTATTAGCTCTTATTGTACCAGGTAAGTATAAGGTAAAAAACATGGATGTATATCTTGCACCACTTGTGGAAGAACTGCACATTTTATGGGATGGGATTATTGTGCGTGACATGTCTCAACCTATAAGAAGACGAGACGTGCGAGTGCAAGGCATACTTATGTGGACAATGCATGATTGGCCTGGTTATGATGAATGTTCAGGTTTATCGATTTCGGGTTACCATGCTTGTCCTTTATGCGGACCACGGCTTGAAGCACGCTATTCCAAAGCACTACGTAAAACTGTCTATGAAGGAAATCATAGATATTTGCCTGATGGGCATGTTTTACGTGAAGGACAAATTGGTCGACAAGCGCAACACCAAATGAAAGCTAGCGATTGGAAACAACTATGGGATTCAAAAAATCTAGTTGCTGGCATGAAACGGTTGTCCATTTTTCATGAACTCCCTTATTGGAGTGAATTGGTGATCAATCATTTGGTAGACCAGATGCATATTTTCAAGAATGTGTGAGAGATGCTTTGGAAAACTTTGATCGGAAAGAAAGAAAGCAAAGCACAAAGGGACGACTTAGAAGAGCGAGGTCGTATGCGAGAGTTCTGGGCAATTACTAAGCCCAACCGAACAGTATCATTACCAAGAGCTCCTTGGGTGCTTTGCAAGATGGAAGAGCAACAAGTGAAGAAAACAATTTCAGAGTTTCGTACACCTATTGGATGCATGAGATATCTAAAGACTGCTTTCACAAGAAACAACGATCTTGCAGGACTCAAGTCTCATGATTGGCACAAGTTTTTACAGTTTGTGCTCCCTATAGCCCTAAAAGATTGTCTTTTAGAGGATGTACGAAAAACCATTTATAAAATTAGTTCTTTAGTATGGTGGATATCTTCTAAAGAGATAAATAGAGATAGCATAGAGAGTGCAAAACTCAATGCTATCGAGGCTGTTTGTATGGTAGAGAAATACTTTCCCACAAGTATTCTCACTATTCAACTTCATTTACTGGTTCATGTAGTAGATGAAGTTGCCATAGCAGGAACTGTCCATAGTCGATGGATGTTCTTCTTAGAGCACTTTATGAAGACATTAAAAGGGTTTGTTCGACAGAGAGCACGTCTAGAGGGTAGCATGGCAGAGGGATGGCTTGTACAAGAATCTCTTGTATTCATAACTGAGTTTCTACGTATATCAGATCCCAAAATGCCTCGCTTATGGAGCGATGATGAAGATGTTCGTCTCATAGGGGATGAACCACAAGGTAAAGGATTGCAAAGAAAAATGGATGCAGCTTTCAAAGAGAAGCCAATGAAGTTTTGCATAGTTAACTTTGAGCCTATGCAAAAGTGGTTAGAAAGGTATGAACTTGCCAAGGAAACTAACGCGAAGGAAAGAGCTCAGTTTCGAAGAAATCGTTCCACTCGATTTTTGCCTCTTCCAGAAAATCTTCAACCTCTCCCACCTTTTCCAATGAGCAGATGGCTAGATGCAGCGGTTTCACAAGCAAAGGCAGCGGGTGAAGATATCTCTGAAGAAGAACAAGAACTCGCAAAAGGATGTGATTGGGAGTATATTAAATATGGTGCACTACGGTCTCATGGACGACACTTTCGAATCGCACGAATCGATCAAAATAGGTCTACTTTTGATAGTGGAGTGATGGTGAATTTTTTGCAAAAGAGTAGAGCGAGTGCAAGAGATGATAATGGTCTAGAAGGCGAGTTAGATTATTGTGGTGTGATTCAAGACATCTTGAAACTATCTTTCAGAAAGTTTGATTAATTTATTTTTGACGTGAAAGGGTTCAAAGTAGTCACCTCTGGAAGAAACTCAACAATGAGATGGGATAAGAGCGGTTTGCTTCAAGTCGACTCCACAAGATTGTGGACACATGAAAGGGATACATTTGTACTTCCGGAACACTATGAGCAAGTTGTTTTTATACGAGATTCAAAAGACCTAGAGTGGCTATTTGTTTTACAAGTTGCTCCACATAGTAGAAAAATTTTTGAAAACATAGATGTAGAAGAAAGTCCATCTCTAGTGGACTTAGAGATTCATTCGATAGTTGAGGAAGAAGAGATCATTGTTCGAGAAGAAGAGGTCATTGAAGAAGAGGTCATTGTTCGAGAAGACGAAGCAATAGACGATGATCAGGAGGAAACCAGCATAGCAAGTGATTTAGAAGCCATCAATATAGAGATAGATATTCTCGGTGCATCGGATCTTCAAGAGGATGCTAGAATAGAGGAATTTTGAATAAAACACTTGTACGTACTAATTTTTGGTTTTCTTTTTGTTTATTCTCTATATTATTTTTCTTATCGCATGCTAATTATTTGAGTTCTTTTATTACAGAGCACGATGGGAGACAATCCTCCAGTCACTCCACATTCCATGACAGAGGAGCAATTTTTGGAGTTCATCTCTCAGGTCCCTCCTGCGTATATGGCCGCTGCATCACAGTATTGGATCGCTCGTGCTAGCACTCCTCCCGACCTCACTCCTGGCAGCCTTACTCCTAGGCCTCACTCCCGCTGGCCTCACTCCTGCCGGTGTCACTCCCGCCGGTGTCACTCCTGCCGGTGTCACTCCTGCGAGTGGTGCTACTCCCATAGGAGGTATGTCTCCTAGCTTTGTGGTACTACCATCTTTGCAGCCATCTCCTACTGGGTCTACTAATAGACATGTGCGTTCGACACCTCAGCGTGATACAAGGTCTAGCTCGTCACGTAGATTTAGGTCACGCTCTGGAGCAGGAGGTTCTAGGAGTGGATCTACAGGTAGGTCTGGAGGTAGAGGAGGCGGTTGTTGTGGAGGCAGTGCGACGAACATTGTGTCGCCCGCTTCTACTCCTAGGACGAGTACCTCAGATGTAGCTACGCCACGCAATACACCACGCAGTACACCACACAGTACACCACGTACACCTTGGGGTGCTCATGACCATGATGACTCCAAGGTGTATAGTATCCGAGATGGAGCTCCGGTGATGGATGCGGCTGGCAGAGCAATGCGTGTACGCATACGACAACTTTGCTCCATCCAGTTTGGACACTCCATCATGTTGAAATGGAGTGAATAGGATAAAGATCGGAAGAATTATATCACACAGACGATTTACCAGGAGTTCCGACGAGCCGATGGATAGTCGATTATCAGTTTAGAGTGGATTCTGCACACCGCACGTGAGGTCATGTCGCATCGACGATCCGAGGCTCGTGATGCATTCAGAGAAGGCTTACCAAAGCGTGTATGGTTAGATGATGAGGAGTGGGACATGATTCATGACGAGCAGCAGTAGACTTCTGATCGATATCGCCAGCAGCGAAATGCTGCAGCCACACGTCTAGACACGATTGGACCGTCACATTTGGGCAGCGGCAGATATGACACGATGCGTCATGAGTTTGTAAGTATCATTTCATTTATTGAGTTTATTTGTGTTAAATTTCTCATATATGTTTCTCTAATCTTTTTATATTTGTTTCAAGAGATGGCAATGGGTCATCCTCCAACACGATCGAAGGAGTCTTACGGATATAGTCATGGGTTGACTGCACTATTGCAGGACTTGGAGGGACGCGGTGCAGTAGTTTCATGGGAGCATTTGCGATGAGGTAATTAATTTATAAACTTGGTTTTTACTTGTTGTTTGTAATTTTCATGTGAATTTATCTCATTCCATTAATGTTCTTTGTTGCAGGACTGTTGATATAGAACGTTCTTTGCATGTGTATGGCAGTGGAAGTCCAATATTTTGTATTTGATTTCCATATGGCAATACATTGCTTTGCCACATTTTGTAAAAGCTTCATATATGACAGTAGTTTGCCACACTCTTGTACATGCTTCATTATTGAAATATATAACTTCTTTTCTACATGGTTCATTGTTCATTTTGATTATCTCTTTTGTGTACAATAATACTCTGTTTCATGAAATCATATTTCGGTTGTCATTAGAGTACACATCACATGTACTCGGTTTTTTTTGGGCAGAGTGTATTGTCTTTTGTTAAGAAACATCATGCTAATGTTGCTGTAGCAAAAGACAAAACACTCTGCCCAAAAAAAAGTTTGCAGGTATGGCCGTCGGTATACGCGACGGTACTCCTAGTAGTGTCATCGGAATAACCGTCGGTACACCCAGGAGGTGATGCAGCAGAAGCCGATTACTCACACATATACCGACGTTTATACCGTCGCATATATCGACGCTTTTACCGACGCCTATACCAACGTTTATACCGATGCCTATACCGACTCTTTGGTACCGACGCGCAAATCGACCTTTACACCGGCGTCGTGACAAATAAAGTCACGTTCATTTTCCTCCGTAAAAACCTCGGTATACCATCGATTTGTTGTAGTGCTCCAACCAATAAAGGGCATGTTGAGAGAGTGGATAAGACAGTTCATTTCATAAAAAACATTTGTATGTGATGAATGAATGTAGATACATGGTTAAACATTTAAGAGATGTACTGCATGCAGCTTCAATTAAAAGGAACCTAGTCTCTATCGGACAAATGTTGGATAGAGGCTACCAAATGAGGTTCACGAAAAGATGATGTTATGTTGAAGACCACAAGGAAGGCTTAAAGTTATTGGAAAAGGGTAGGAATTTAGGAAGTCTCTTGATAATCCAGGTAAGGACAACCCTAAACCAATCTATCCATTTCATTTAAAATTGTAAATAGATAGCTCAATTGGATGGGCCATGTCAGCATGTAAAGGATGAACTAAATGCTGAAGAAAAGCCTGTACATGGAGTAACAAGATATTTTGAATCCCAAAGCATGCAACAATGGTGTGGAGCATGCAAATTAGAAAACTCTTTCAATCCCTTAAAACCCAAAAACAATGGGAGGATAAACAAGTTTTATTTCGAACTCTCCTTATGTTTTAGGTTTTGACCATAACTGCAACAAAGAATATGTCTGCTCAAATTTTATTTGGATATGTCATTCCATGTAGTTAGACCCAATTTAGATCTTGATTTCAATTCTTATGAGGTTCTTGATGCCTTCCAAGTTTGCATACAATGACATCTTTGAGAATTGTCCTCTAGGGACATTGTTTTGTGCATTTCGAGCTCTTTTCTAGTGTCTTTGCTAGTGTTTAGTGTATCTTACTAATCTTGATCGATGATATGATAATGATCTTGGTTGGACTTCCTTAAATGTCACCGCAAACGATAATGAAAATTTTCCTTGAAAGGACTTACTCCAAAGACATCCCTATGTGCAGTCTAAAATATCTTCTCGTTTTGTATCTTACTTTATAGTGCCCTTCAATCAAAAAAGCAAAAGAACAACATATTGAAAGCTTTTAAGCACAAGTAAAGGCCTCCAATAAGATCATACATTGGAAGAATAACAAAGACTTACATCTCATGAAAGAGAAGATAAATGAGATGTACAAGGGTTTCTTCTCATTCTTCCACCTCGTTTTGTAACTTATCTAGTGCTTATCGATTGCATGGGCTTTCCATAACCCTTTCCCATAATCAAAAACTTATTTCAAATCATTGCTTTTCTCTTTACCCTTCCAATGACTAAGAGATTTACCTCTATGCTTGTCAAAGAGAGAGAGAGAGAGAAAGAGAGATCTCCATAGGGAGATTTTTAGGTCATATATGGGAGTCTTGCTTTATAATGTGGGTGCCAGTTTAGACAATGTTGAATTTGGCCATTCATGTTTCATAACACCTTGTGAGATTCATAAATATCAAGACACACATATAGACATATATATGTAGAGAACGAAAAAGAGGAGAGAGATAGAATGGGGATCGAGAGAGAGAGAGGGAGAAAGAGAGAGAGAGAGAGAGAGAGAGAGAGAGAGAGAGAGAGAGAGAGAGAGACAGAGAGAGAGAGGGAGAGAGAGAGAGAGAGGAGAAGGGGAAAATTACACAATAAAATTAATCAAGATCAATTTATTCTATATCTATGGTAGAATAATCTACATCTTCTTCTTTGATATATTCTCTCTCCTTATCTTCGCCTTCCATACAGACATTAGATTCACAATCCATATCCATATTCTTATTATGGGAGCAAAGAAGATGCTTTGATGTGATTGATCATTTCCTTGAATGGAGCACTACTTGAAAATAATCATGGGGAGTCTTCAAGCTAACATGATGGTGTGTTAAAATTTGTAAATGCATAAGTATATGGGTCTTTAAAATGTTTGAAAAAAAGATCATGAATTTGCATGGTGACATGATGGCACATAAACTTTTGTGAATGCATAAGTATATTGATTTGTCTTAGAGCTATGACATACTGCTTCTATGATTAGCTAGTATCAAAATTAGAAACTATATTTTCCTTTTCTACCTCCTTCCTTGCAATCTTATAGTTGTACTCCTCCTTTTGTACATATTAAACTCATGCCACTATAGTTTTTGGTGTTTGGCCTCCTTCTCATCCTTCAATTTCTTAAAACCTATGTCTACTACGTTTTGCAATGTATTGTTCTTCTTTCTATTCTCTTTAAGTTCAACCTCCTTTATTGCTCCCTTTTTTGTTTTTTTTCCATTGGCACATTTCAAGGTGTTTTTTAGGTTCATTGTTGTTCCTATTGTTGATCTTTCTCTTAATGTTGCCTTTCTTGCTCTTATTGGTGGTTCTCTTCATCTTTTTATTCTTAATGTTGTTGCTATCTTTCCATTTATCCTCCTTATTCTTGTTGGTTCCACTCTTGTTTTAGGTTGCACTATCTCATATTCGATAATTCTATTATCTTTGAGTAATTTCTTTTGATGATCCCATATTATTAGAACAAATGATTTTGTGCCAAATCAGCTTATTTGGATGAACTCAGGTAGTTTTTAAACCATTATTGTGATACTTTTTTAATCAAAGACACCTTTTATATAAAAAAAAACTTATTGGAAAGCTTCTCAATTATGATTTTGATAAAAGATATTGTGGAATAAAAAGGTGCTAGATAGGAAATTTTCTAGAATTAAAAGATTGTAGAGTGAACATTCTTGAAATTGAAAAGACTCTAGATTGAAATTATTTCAAAGTGAAGATTGAAAATAGTTCAGATTGAAATATTTTAGATTTTATTTTATTAAAATAAAATTCTTTGAGATTTAACATGGTCAATGTTGATCTTTCATGCTAAAACTCCTTTTCGTTTTTAATTTTCAATCTACAAAATAACAATGTTAGTAAGTTATATCAAATAATATAGATGTAATTGAATCAATAATCGTAGGAAACCATCACAACACCACATCATAAGATTTTAATGAAATTCCACATTATATCTGTACACATTTTAACTTAATTGACATCATCTACATCATAAAATTCAAATAAAATCCATATAATATTGTTGCACATATTAACTTTTGAAATTCAAATAATCTCTAGAATATCATTCTAAATCATAAGATTTGAATTATAAGTTCAATTGACATCATCCATATAATAGCGTTTGGGTAAAATCCATATCATATCACTACAAATCTTAATTTTTGAAATTCACATCATCATTGCTATATTAATCCATATCACAATATTTGAACTTAAATTCATAAAACATCATCCATGTTACCTTTTCAAATTAAAATCCATATCATATTATTTCATATGTTAATATTTCAAATCCACATGCTTGCACATTAAAATCCATGCTATCGTTGCACATATCACCTTAAAAATGACTTAACGAAACAACTATATAATATTACCACAATATTTAAATTTGAAACCATGATGAAAAAAGGTGTTCAATTAATAGATATATTCTATTACATCAATCCACTTCACAATGGTCATAACTAAGCCATATCTAAAGATATTCTAAAACCTCTAACGTATGTACATCTAATCTTCTAGTTATATTCTTATGTGTAGGAAGTTCTAATACATACTTGATTTATGAACCCCATTTTTATTGCAGATTTAGGTTAGATTTTCCTCCCTTTTGGCTAGGCATCTTCTTTTAGGAGATATTTCTCTTTAGAAATCTGAAATAAAAATATGGGAAAATGTTTTAATGCATTGTATGTACAGTCAATTATTAGTTTTAATGCCACACTCATTCGAAAAATCATTTTTTTGAGTGATTATGTATGCACATGTGAACATGGAGCATAGGAGTGACTATCAACTTATTTGAGAGGAGGAGCAATAACAAGGTGTTGTTTTGAGGCTAGGAGTATTGAGAGAAGAAAGGAAAACTACTAACTAGCAACACTCAGAGAAGTGGGACTATGTTTTTTGGGAGGTAACACACTACATTGCATTCTTTCTAGCATTTACCATTGGGGGAAGCAAGAGTGTGCTCATGCGATGACATGATGGTCGAAAAATTGGGAAATGAGTTAGATATGATTGCCCTAAGAGAGCAACTAAATTTTCGTATTATGGGGCTTGAGAGGCAAGGTGAAGACGAAATCTATCACAGAGGCATCATGTTATGGAGGCAATCTAGGAAAGGTATAAGACGCATTGAAAAAGTGTATTTTTGTGTTGCATTCATCGAGGTTCTTGAGCCATTGACTTGGTGTACTAATATGTGATGTTTGATGTACAATGGTGGACCATTGGATAAAGAATATAACCAAGGATGCATGAATCCAAAGTTGAATGAAAGGCTTAAGTTTTGAATTCTAGGGTAAGGCTCAAGGGCAATTGTGTGAGTTCAAGGTGAATATATAGGCTCAAAATTCAGGTAGGCACATTAGTCATCACTAATCTCACAAGGTAGTTGAAAAGACAAATCTCTAAAGGTAACCAAGTCTAAATATCATGCTTGTGCAAATCCAAGAACAAAAAGCATCCTTCATTCTAGTTCAAGTTTGAAACCGTGCAAGGAATCAAGTATAAAAGATATCACCTAAGAAGAATAAAGAAGCTCATTGGCATAAATACCATTGCTTTCAGAAAGAAATCAGGACTTTGCATTGAGCGGGACTCTAACTTTCTAGTGCCACATAAATTTCCTTAGATCATAAGGGACACTTTATGTTTAAACTTCAAGAGCTTAGATTATATTGGGATCCCAAAGACACCCAACCCCATTCACAACCTCATTGGCAATCAGTTGTTTGCAGGTGAAGTCCAGAAGATTATTCCGCTGAACTTTAAGTGTGTAATCATTCAAGAAATAAATACCAAGGGTTGTAAACAAAGAAAACTTCAAAAAAAAATCACATTTTCAATCATTCAATTGCTTTTGTAAAGCATTCAATTATGTGCAATCATTCAAGGGTCTCTAGGCTTTGAGTGCTAGGAATTTACCTCCAAAACATAATGGATACATTGGGGAAAACCCTAGTGAATTTTGAGGGATAGATGAAGTTAAGTGTACTCATCCTATTAGCAAGGCATCTTCCGCAGTTGTAGACCTTCAAAGTAGCACTGAAGACAAAACTCAAGAAACACCTTCAATTAGTAGCTAGGAAAACAAAGATAAAGTAATGAAAGTAAAAATAGTTCTTTAATCTGAAATTTTTACTCAACCGATTGCTCTAGGAGAGCAATTCGAAGTTTGCATTCTATGGATTTTAGATTTTTTAATATTCAAAAAATTCTCATCCGGTTACAGAAGAAATTTCCGGGGGATTGGGGGGGGGGCGGGGGGTTGTCAAGATTTGGATTTACATTGGATCATAAGATCAAAATATGGCTGCTCAAATCACTTGTGGCCATCACACTTATGTACAAAAGTACGTGAAGCTTGGAAAACTAAGAGATGTTATCAACAAGCTATAAGATATTGTAAGAGAGGACCAACCAAGCCTAGAGCAACACTAAAATCAATAGTTGCAATCATCCGAGCACTTTGAAAGAGAAATCGAGTCTTTTCATTTCAGGAGCGTTTTGGATGGGCTCTTACCATTGTAACTTCTTTGATACCATTAAAGAGTGTGGAGAGAGTTCATAAGGTAGTTGGTGTGTGAATTTAACCTAGAATTTCCCATCCAATCACTCATAGAGCCAGGGCAAAGGAAGACTTGCATCTAAGGTGTTTTTGGTGAATGTAGTTTTGGAACTCCTTAAGACCATTAGAAAGCTAGAGAAGGTATCTTGGAGAAACTTTTGGATAATTTGAGCTTAAGATCAGACAATTGAGTGGCATAAGAGGCAGAGGATTCGGAACATTGAAACTAACCGCTATTTGGAGAATTTGGGTATCGATGCCTTTCTTAGACCATCTCGGATTATAAAGGAAATTCCAAGTATAGAGTAGTTTGAAAATTGTGGTCTTTCTTACTTATATGTATGTGGGGATAATCATGGCGATTGCTTGTGCATCATACTAGTATTCTTGTGTGTTTTTGGACTTGCTTTATATTTTAAGCTTGGAAGGGAAGAAAGACAACATTAGAACCATTGTGTAAGCACGAGATATACAGGCAAAATCATCTAGCATGATCACAAGGACTAGGAAATCAATCATTTTGAGCTGACACGTTCTATCGAGAGTCTAAGCTAGTCAAGGGCATCCTTGAACAACGCGAATTCTACCTATGTGGATACTCTACCTACCTTGACCTAAGTGAGTTACTTTATAAAACCTATCTTGAACTTATTGTTTTACTTTATAAAACCCTACGTACATATAGATGTATGTACGTACACACATACATACACATACATATACATACATATACATACATACATACATGCATCCATACAGACATATACGCATACATGAACCATTTTGTAGTATCCACTGGACTCAAAGTAGCTCACAAAATATTGTACATGACTTTATCCACTACTGTGGGTGAATAAGATGAGGAATGAAAAATTACGAATGTACATAAGTTTTTAGTAAACTTAACAAAGTGATCACAAAAACATTTAAAAAGGCTCTATTGTCACCCTTTCCCAAGATTCAAGCTTGAATGGTGCAAACTTTTGCCAAAATCTCTTTTAAACTTACTACATTCTAGAACAATCCACTTCTAGTAATGTAGATCAACTTTAATCAAACACATAGACAAATGATAGGATAAAAGCCTTTTTAGCATGAAACAATTCTCACCATTGTAGATGTGGAGTTGGGACACTACAAAAATACTCTAGAAGCTCCAACTAAGGAAGAATACGAATGAAAGATCCCAAAAAGCAAGACGGACTAGCTTCCACTCTTTTTACCTTAAATAGTGACAATTAATTAGGGTTTTGTCGTTAGTATTTATGAACATGAACTATTTCACATGGACTTTGTCCGAAACATATTACTTAAAGAATATGTCCTTGATCTTGTTAGAATATCAAAATGAATGCCAGAATCCTACAAAAATTACAAATTGATGATCAAAATCTATAGGATCTAGGATTCCTCGGCTTCTACAAAAATGGAGTACGAATACAACACAACCTCGCCTTTCTTAGACCATCTCGGATTATAAAGGAAATTCCAAGTATAGAGTAGTTTGAAAATTGTGCTGTTTCTCACTTATATGTATGTGGGGATAATCGTGGCGATTGCTTGTGCATCATACTAGTATTCTTCTGTGTTTTTGGACTTGCTTTATAATTAAAGCTTGGAAGGGAAGAAAGAAAACATTAGAACCATTGTGTAAGCACGACATATACAGGGAAAATCATCTAGCATGATCACAAGGACTAAGAAATCAATCATTTTGAGCTAACACGTTCTATTGAGAGTCTAAGCTAGTCAAGGGCATCCTTGAACAACGCGAATTCTACCTATGTGGATACTCTACCTACCTTTAACTAAGTGAGTTACTTTATAAAACCTCCCTTGAACTAAGTGTTTTACTTTATAAAACCCTACGTACATATAGACGTATGTACGTACACACATACATACACATACATATACATACATACATACATGCATCCATACAGACATACATACATATACGCATACATGAACCATTTTGTAGTATCCACTGGACTCAAAGTAGCTCACATTTGAAAGCGTTGCTTTTCCTTAATTTTTCTCATACCAGCTTCGTGATAAATTGATTCAAAGTAGAATTTAATGGAAAGACGTGCGGAAAGAGCTGATTGAGAGGCGACTATCTTGCTTTGCATTGATGGTCAAAAACTCTCCTCGACATGCACTATCCCGATACCATCCATATTGAACTCGCACTTCTACTGTTCATGCCGCTCATGATGCTCGTCCACAATGAACACTAACTATAAGTCCAGAAATATATAGAAGTCACATATATTGATGTCTTTTTTATAGCTCTCAACTTCCTATGAAAACTAGAAAAAAAATCAAAGAACTATGGATTTTCATAGCTAGTTCACTGCCGTTAACGTTTTCTATCCAGAAGGCTTTATCATCACTTTCCTATAGATTGATGTTATTCATATATTTTCCATTATTTTACGTTTTCATTACACTTTGATAGACTGTTTGTGACAATTGCATGGAGAAGAATAAAGTCACAGAGGAAATTTATTTTGCAAAAGGAAGTTCGGTTAGAGGCCTAATCTCTTGAATTATGTCTAAATTAATTTAAATAATAAGTGAACGTGGGCATAGTACCAATGACACCTCCTTTATCCCACAAAGTAGGGGATATGCAACTATACTATACATAACGTGTTGCATGTGCCAAATAAGGATATGCAACTATATTATACATAAATCTTGACCTAGAGATTGGCCTATACATCAAGTATACATATTCTATACATTAATATCGACATGGATTGAAGGTTTAGGGTTGCTAACCTAGAGATCGACCTCATGTTAACGTATCAGAAGGGGAGGATACAACTAGATTTCTTTCTAAAACATAAGGGAAGAGTAGCTCGATGACCGAATTCTGAGAAAAAAAAAGTATGAATGCACAAGTTCAGTACTTGGAAATCAATATGATATGAGCCCTTTGATGGAGCATAAGGGGGAAATGAGTGCAAACATCTAAAAATTAGAACAAAAAAAAAGGAATCCCTTTTTAGTAGAATCATAGTGTGTTGTCTTGAAAAAGCAAAGTATGAGGAAAGCTTTGCAGCAGACTATCGATATCCATGAGTTACATTTTTTTTTTACCAAGCTAGATGGAAAACCCACTTGTACTTCTCTTTCCATTATTTCATCACCCTAATAACCATTTATGAATGACTTGTGTAAATCATCTGCATAACCATGAAATATGACTTCAGCTAGTGTCTTTGTGATGTACCTACGGAGTTTTCTTCATACATAAGGATGATCAATTTAAGCATTATACTTGAAAAGGGATAGTACTCCTTTCATATAACCCTAACTACATCATGAACTCTTTGGGTCCCAAGCAAGCATGTAATAAAGTCCATGGAAATGCTTTCCTATTTTCCATCGGGGATTTCCAAAGGATGTAATTGACCTCCTATTTCTAACTTTTGAGCTTTATTTACTTTGCATTTTGTACATGTAACTACATGATTAGGTACATCTTTATGTATGCTTCGCTTGTAAAATTATCTTTTGAACAATTCATAAGTTTTGTTGGTTCCAAGATGTCCAGTGCTTCGAGCATCGTGACATTAAAAGAAAAACCTTTCTTCTAAGTTCTTGGTGACAAGGGACACATACTTTATCCTAGTATAACAGATCTTCATCTTGAATACTAGTGTTTAAACTTATGTTCATTTGATACGTTTGCATTTTGAGTTGAAACCTTCTTGCATGCTTCTTTAAAGCTTGTATCATCCTGATAATTGCCTTCCATTAATTCCACTAAGTCATTAGAAATTTTTATGAAACTCACAGAATTCAACATTGGCATTTTTCTTAATGCATTTGCCATTATATTCAATTCTCGTCTTCTACATCTAAGTTCATAGTCAAACTCCTGAAGTATTTCCGCCCACCTAGCTCTTCTACTTGATACCTCAGATTGGTTTCCAAACCATTTAATACGCATGTGATAAAAGTCTATACCTACCTTGATTCCAAAAAATTAGTGTCTCCATTCTTTTAGAGCATGCACAATCGCATAAAGGTCTTTTTCATACGTAGAGTAATTTCTTTAAGCATAGTTTATTTTTTGACTTTCAAAAGCGATTGGCCAAACCATTTTGATTTAATATAGCTTGGATTGCTAGAGCACTAGCATCTGTTTCAACTACAAAAGGTTCATTTGGATCTACCATTTGTGTAACTAGGGCTGAATCTAATGCTTTCTTAGGTTGTTGCATACTTTCAACGTATTCATTCTCCTAGTTAAGGCTTTCCGATTTTCCCTTTGATTTATTGAATAAAGGGATCTACATATTTGCAAAGTTTGGCACAAATTTTCTATAGTATCTCGCTTACCCTAAGTAGGTCTGAAGCTCTATAATGGTTTTAGGGTGAGGCTAGTTGAGAATAACTTGGAACTTTTAAATATCTACATGAATTCCTTTTTCAGATGTAATGTGCCCAACATATCTCATTTTTGGTGAAAAGAACTCACACTTATCTTCCTTTTTAAATAGTTTATTTTCTCTTAGAACTTGGAAAAGGTTTTTGAATTGTTCCAAGTGAGAAACTACATCTTCACTATAGACAAGTCATAAACAAAGTCAACTAAAATATTTCCCAAGTAAGGGCTTAGTATGGTGCTCATCAGTCTCATAAGCATAGAAGGGGCATTGTTAGTCCAAAAGGCATGACTAAAGATTCAAAATAGTCATATTTGGTTTTGAAATCTTTTTAAGAAACATCTTTAGATCGAGTTCTAATTTGATGGTATCCTTGGTAGAGATTAAGCTTTGAAAATATCTTAGCTCCTTTTAGTTGATCGAATAAATCATCATTTTGGGGCATTGGATATTTATTCTCTATTGTCACTTTATTCAAGGCTTGATAGTCAATGCATAATCCCATTGATCCATCAGTTTTTTTAACTAAGAGAATGGTTGCTACCCAATCTGAATAGCTAGGCTGAATGAATTCCTTATTCAGGTATTCTTTTAGTTGTTTCTCTACTTCAACTTGCTAAGAATATGGGATTATATAGGGGGGTCTACATATAGCCTTAGTTCATGTGAGCAAATTTATGGCATGATTGACTTCTCCAAACGAAGGAGGTAAGCAATGGGGAAGTTCTTGTGGAAAAACATCCTTGTAGTTATTCACTAAACAATTAAATTTAAACCTTTCACAATCAGATTATAGAGATGAAACATAAGGAACTCGCTTCATATTCTAAACATTGTTTACATTGGTTGGAAGTGTCATAAAAACTTCCACGTTTTGAACATTTACAAGTTTTTCTAATTCCATACTTGAAATCAAGGGGGTACTTGGCACATCGTGTTTCCCTTGAATCAGGTAATGGATTCCATTCTTAATGAACTCCAAAGTATTCAATTGATAACTTCTTTTCCATGTTTTTCTTAAGCCCCAAAGCCACTCGCTACCTAAAACCACATCAGTTCTTTCCATGTGCATAATCTAGAAGTCAAGTTTATCTTTATAACCTTGAAACACTATTTATAGATAAAAAATCATGGCATCCTAGACCCTCTTATCTTGGCCTTGCATCATGCATACTGTATACTGGTGTGGTGACTTTTGTTGGGGGAACTTTAATCTCTTCACTAGTGAGTAGTTTAGGAAATTATGGTTGGCTAATTCATCTACCATGAATCTGGCTTTTTCCTTCTTGTGGAGCCATGAATTTTGATTAATTCATGAGCTCCAAAATGACTTTAGACCCACATTGAATCAAATAAACAACATTGATGAATGTAATCTTCATGAAGGACCTCCATATTCTTCCAATTTTTTCTATTTTCAAGATTTAAAGTTTGGCCTAAGTGGATTCTTACCTTATCTTTCCCTTGTGCTCATGGGTGGCTTTTCTTGCACCCTTGAGGTATAGTTCTTACTAAGATGTCCTGCGTTTAGGATTGTAAAGCAAAGGTTTTCATTTTTCTTTCTTTCTCCTAGATGTAACAGTCAAGTCTTGGTCGTGAAAGTCTAGGAGTGCATATAGTTACATCCATACATACACACTCATGCACATACATACACACACATACACACACTATCACATATACATACACACACATTGATACTCATATAGATACACACACATATACACTCACATGCATACAAAATGCATGTATACACATGCATATGCATACATATGTATACACACAGATGCATACACACACATACACTGACATACTCATATACTTACACACACATACACATAGACACACAAACACATACACACACATATACATACACACATAGACACATACACATACACACACATGTACATACACACACATGTACATACACACACGTAGACACACACATTAGTAGAGGTACACACATATTTACATACACATATATAGACACACACACATACACATATTACATGCACACATTTTCATACACATGTATATGCACATAGACATACACATATGCATAGATACATATACATATACACACACATATACATACACACACATACACATATACAAACACATAAAAAAATAAACACATACATATACACCTTCACACACACATACACATGCACATGCATATACATACACACATGTACACACATAAACATACACACATATAGAAACATCCACATATACATACACACACATAGACAGATAGACACACATACACTCACATGCATACATACACACACATTC
>CM035415.1:46537635-46597635 GCA_020310875.1 Ceratopteris richardii | reverse complement strand
ACAAACAGAGATACTCACAGAGAGAGAGAGAGAGAGAGAGAGAAAGAGAGAGAGAGAGAAAAAAAAATATGAAGATTAGTTTTATTTTTTTATTTTGGTTATTTTACTTATATTGTCTATTAGTATCTACGTGAAATTATAAATATATAAGTGTTATCTACGTGAAATTTTAAATATATAAGTGTGCTTAACTACATGTGTAGTATAATGTATATGCATGTGATAAATGAATGCATATGAATGCATGCATGAATGTTATAAGGAATGCATATTAGAGTAAGTATAGTGTATGAATGAATGCATGCATATCCATTAAAAGTGTTAGCATGTGCATATATGGTGTGTGCATGTATACATAAAAGTGATGAGAATTAGATACATAAGCATGCATGAAGTGCATGTGTAAGTAAGATTAATGTATGAGCATGATGTATGTGTGGTATTAGTTAATGCATGAGAATGAGAAAGCATATGTATGTTAGATGCATGTTAGTGTATGAGAGTGTGAATGCATAAAAGTTGAATACATGTGTAGGAGTCCATTTAAGTGTGAATGTATGCATATGAATGCATCTTAATAAGTAATGCATGTGCATGTGTGAATGCATATATGTTTGGTGCATATGTACAAGAAATGCATGTACGCATATTGAAAGTGAGTATAGTTGAGGTGCATAAATGCATGGTAAGTACGGATATAAGTGCATTAGAAGTATGTGCTAGTGTATAAGCATGAATATAAGAGCTAAAATAGGTATGAGTATGAAATGATGTACATGTATGCATGTTGCATGTGCATATATATGAGATGGCATATGACATGTTATGCATATATGAATGTGTGTTAACAAGCACAAATGAATGTGTTTTAGCATAAGTTAGTGTGAGTTAGCAAGCATATGAAAGTATGATATTAGCATGTAAATGTATATTACTCTATGAAAGTATGTTAGCATATGAAAGTGTGTTAGCATATATAAGAATGGATTACCATATGAAAATGTATTTGCATGAATAAGAATGCATGCATGAGCATGTTACATGTATGCAAGACAAATTGAATGTATGTGCATACACATGTATACTAAGAGTTGCAAGTAATAAGTGTGTTTTATCAATTATAAAGAGTACTTATGTTTTTTTTCCTAATGTTGCTTTTACAAATCATTGATGAAGATTGACAAGAATTGACGAATTGAAGATACTTACGAGTTTTTGACCAAGAGATTGGATCTGCTTATATGTTGCTTCTCCTACTTTTCTTAAATCACATTTTAAACTTAGATCTTGTATTAGGATTTTCACCAACATTTTTGTATTATGATTTTCATCAAAGTATTTGTATTAGGATTTTCGTCAAAGTATTTGTATAGGATTTTCATCAAAGTATTTGTATAGGATTTATTTTATTTCTCAAGCAGCGTAGCAATATTACTACTTAAAAGGTCTCTAGAATTATTACAAAAACAATTCATTTACCAATTGAATC
Organism: Ceratopteris richardii; assembly: GCA_020310875.1. NCBI lineage: Eukaryota > Viridiplantae > Streptophyta > Polypodiopsida > Polypodiales > Pteridaceae > Ceratopteris > Ceratopteris richardii. The sequence goes on along the minus strand of CM035415.1, from coordinate 46,596,146 downwards.
TTTACATTATTCTTTATTACTAATGTCAACAAGCAAAGTATCTTCAAATGAATATATCGAAGAAAATAACGTAACTACATCTTTGATTTTAGAAACTTTATTACCTCCACCTATTAATAATACTACCACTCAATATAAAGAGAATGAAACTAATGAAGAAGTAGAAATAGATGAAATTATTAAGGACCATATTGGTAATGATTCTTTAATCTTCCCATCATAGGATTACTATTTCTCTAGATTTCTAGCTTTGTTCTCGATTGAGTCAATTGAATCAAAGAATAGTGAGAATTTGATGCCTCTACCTATAAAAAGAAATACCCAGCCAAAGGAGACTGAAAACATAGCTAATTTAGAATAGGAAGTGCATAAAATTATCAAAGATCATATAACTAATGGAACATTAGTCAGGCATTCATATGAATATGATCTTTCTAGGTATAGAGCTGCGCAACCTTACCGACAATAGATTTTTAGGTTGATCTTAAATAGTTTGTTAAACCATAGTTAATCACTTCTCACATAATCAAACACATCATACATCCTAGAGTACGCTACCAAACACCCTGTGTGTAGTCACGTAGTGAGGCTATCGCAAGTGAGTTCTGATCTACATTTGTATCCATTCACACCCGTCAACAACATGTTGCACATCAAGCTTTCCTAGCTAGTCAGAAGAGCAAAGGAAAATGGAGCACTTCTACTAGTAAGAAAGAATCTGCTAGTTCTGCACAATTGAAGAAGGAAGACACAGATAAGAAGAAATCAGAAAAGAAGGAATTGTTTTGTAAATAGTGTAAAGCAAATGATCATGTCATTAAGAGCTGTCCAAAATTTGCTTCTAAAGAGCGAAGAAGAAAGAGACCGGAATGGTTGTGGTAGAGGCCTCTACATAGAAAACAAAGTTTGCTAATCTTGTGTAGGATGAAGAATGGGCATTTACTACTATTTGTAGTTTTGATCCATCTTCTCATGAGCAATGCATGTTTGTAGTAGACTCAGATGTTTGGTACTTTGATAGTGTGGTAATCAAACATATTACCTCGTAGCATAGTTGCTTCTCTTCACTCGAACGTTCCCCTAGATGGAATATTGTTACATGTGCCAACAACTCCTCTCATTTTGCTATGGGAGTTCGTAAGATCATTCTGACAACTACTCATGGTAGTTCTTTTACATTGTTCAGATGCTTTATTTGTTCCACGGATCAAGAAGAATCTGTTATCACTTTTGGCTTGGTTGTGAAATTTGTTAATGACAAATGTATAGTTCATGATTTGTCAAATGGTGATGCGATTATTGCTTCTGGCATTTTATCGCCTCGGCTATATAAGCTCATAGATTATGAAAAATCTGTGAATGATTCAGCATGTGCAATACATGATTATCAGGCTATATCAGATGCAAATCTTAGGCATGCACACTTTGGTCATCTGAATTTTGCTAGTTCGCAATGCCTATAGAAATCTGAAATGGTGATGTCTTTGCCCAAACTTGAGGCACCTACTAAACACGTATGCGAAGGTCGTATTTTGGGCAAATTGGAGCGTTCCTCGTTCCCAAAATATGGTTTTGTTTGAGCTATACAGAAATTGCAGCTTTGTTCACAGTGATGTTTGTGGTCCTATGCAGACACTCTCTTTTGGAAACTATCTTTACTTCGTGACCTTCATCAATGATTTTTCTAGGCATGCATGGGCATATCTATTGAAGGAAAAGTCCGAAGTTTTAATGTGCTTCAAAAAGTTTCTGGTTTTGGCTAAAAATCTATGAGCATGTAAAATGGGCACCCTCTATTCTAAGCAAAGGGAGGAATATATGTCTTCTAACTTTAATGCATTTTTGGTTGAACGTGGGCTAAAACATCAGTGTACAATGCCATATATACCTCATCAGAATGGAGTTGTTGAATGGAAGAACATGTCACTCATGGAAATGGTGAGGTGTATGGTCAAGAGTCATGCTTTAAGACATAGTTTCTTGCTTGAGGTTGTTATGTGTGCAACATATGTACTTAACACGTGTTCCCCTAAAGTGTTGTAGTCTATCACTCCATATGAGGCTTGGCATGGTCGCAATCCATCTATTGCTCATCTATGTGTTTTTGGTTGTCTGGCATATGCATTAGTGCCTGAACAACGTTGCAAAAAATCGGATGATAAAGCAATAAAATGTTTTTTTTTGTTGGGTGCAGTTCCAAAAGCAAAGGCCATCGTTTGTATCATCCATAGACAAAATGCATTCTAGTTAGCCGTGATGTTGTTTTTGTGGAAGATGCTATTCAACCGTTACTTTCATGCACTAAGGAGACATGTGTTAGCTCTAAAGACATGTATGATACTTTGCTGCTCTTTCTACAGGAGGAGAATCTAGTGGTGGTCCTAATGAGGCAACTTCTTAGCCTTTGTAGGTTTCATGTGATGATGTAGATCATTCCATTTCCGATGCAGATCTACATGATGCACTTGTTGACGAGAGAGCTGATATTGAGGAGGCAGAAACTATGCCTAAATGGCTAGTGCAGACTTTGTGTGATAGAAAATTAGATGCACCTCTATCATATCGTACTCGATCAGGCTCTCCTAACAACTCTTTTGCATCAGATTGTTGTGCTATGGCTGCATCTAGTCTTTGTGATGAGAATGAGCCTGTTTCATTTGATGAAGCACAAAATTCAAAAAATTGGATGGTTGTTATGCAATCTCAATATGATGCTATAATGAAGAATGGTACTTGGTCTTCATGTGACTTGCCTCCTGGCAAGAAGGCCATTGTCATGAAGTGGGTATACAAGCTGAAGCATAAGCCTGATGGTACAGTTGACAAATATAAGGCTAGGCTTTTTCCAAAGGGTTATGCATAGGAAAGGGGCATTGATTTTGATGAAACCTTTGCTCCTACTTGTCGAATGACTACTGTTCGTAGCATTTTAGCACTTGCAGCTCATCATGGTTGGAATGTACATAAATTGGACATTAAAACAACATTTTTGAATGGTCACTTGCATGAAGAAGTGTATGTTTTTCAGCCCTGTGGCTTTATGAAAAAGGGCATGAGGACCAGGTGTGCAGGCTAAAGAAGGCAGTATATGGTTTAAAGCAAGCACCACGTGCTTGGTATGAAAAAATACATGCCTATTTGATTGCACATGGTTTTGAGAATAGTCCAACTGAAAGCACCTAATATGTTAAGCTTGCTAATGATGTGCTTCTGATCATTGTTATATATGTTAATGACATGCTCCTCACTGGTCATCATGACATGCATATTGCTCATTTTAAGGCTTATTTTCATGCCTCATTTGAGATGTGTGATTTAGGGCATTTGCATGAGTATTTGGGCATTCAGTTTATGCAAGTTGATGGTGGAATGGGTTTGTGTCAAACAAAATATATTGACAGATTATTGCAACATTTTGACCTTGGCGACCGTCATCCGATTGCCACTTCTATGGAAATAGGTTTAGGATTGCATCTTCATGATGCTAGAGATGCATTTGGTGCTATTCTCTATCAGTAGGCTACTAGATGCTTGATTTACTTATGCATTACTCAATGAGGTATTTAGTTTGCTGTCTCATAGATGAGCAAGTTTATGCATTGCCCAGGTGGTAAGCATTGGCAAGGTAGTTAAGCACATCTTTTGCAACTTTAGTGGTGCCTAGCTACTTGGGTTGTTTTATCCTAGGGGGAGATCACTACCGTCATATTTGCATGCTTTTTCTGATAGTGATGGGCTGGTTGCTATGACACTCATGTGTCGACTAGTGATTTTTGCTTCATGCTTTGTAGCTCTTACATATCTTGGCTATGCAAGAAGCAGCTTACAATGGCCATTTCTAGTTGTGAGGTTGTGTATAGGGAAATTTTAATAAGGGCTATTGAGTGTGTGTGGCTCGGATGCCTTATGGCTGATTTGTGTGTTGGTCAGTCTTCTGCCACCACCATCTTCACTGATAGTCAGAGTGCATTGGGAGTTGCGAGGAACCCTGTGTTCCATGCTCGCACTAAGAACATTGAGGTGCATTATCATTATGTTGGGGAGAGGTTCTCTGTTGGATAGTTCAGCTTGGCTTATGTTCCCACGCAAGAGAACATTCTAGACCTTTTCACAAGGGCTCTGCTTGAGGAGAATTTTGAAGCTTTTTGCAAAGCTTTGGGCTTACTTCCTTTCGTGGATTGATTCCAGATAGCTTGGCACTTCCTCATACATGAGTGCCAACTCCTTATTGACTGCATCACTCCCAAGGGGGATTCATTGATATATTTAGGTAGTGATGTGTGTGTGTTTTAGGACTATTGGGGCACTTTTTTCCCTCTTTAGGAGGTTATTTCCTTTCGCTAGCTTGTATATACGCTTATAGCCATAATGGGTTACTTATCTTTTTAAATTCTAGTGGTAATACATTCAGTATTATGTGTTATGCTCCAAGCTTCTTCTTCTTCCTTGTGTTGTTCACATGCTTTCGCAGACGTCTAACTCCAACATTCATGTGAGTCATTCATAGCTTCCACATCTTCCAATCTTATGATCACCTATAAAAGAACACAAAAATCTTCAATGTGAACAATGGTGCCTCTTGCACCCAAAAAGGCTCGCCATTCCTCTTGGGATGGTCTTACTTACCTTTACATAGGCTTGCCACTACTCTTGAAATGGTCTTGCCATAGGTTTGCCACTCTCTTTGGTGGTCTTACTTGCCTTAACTTTCCACTAGACCTTCACTTTGGTCTTTGGTGCTTCTTGCACCTAACAAGGCTTGCCACTCCTCTTGGGATGGTCTTACTTGACTTCACATAGGCTTGCCACTCCTCTTAGGATGGTCTTACTTGCCTTTACAATTGCTTACCACTCTCTTTTGTGGTCTTACTAGACATTCAGATAAAGTTTTCTTGGAACTTACCACCACACAAAATTTGGATTCTTTTTTCAATAATTTATGTCAGCCCTTAGCTTTGCAAATACACTTCTTTACCTTCTTTTACCTCAATCAAATTTAACCATGTTGTCATACGTCTATCGGGTGACTGTTCCTTCTAGCTTGTACTTACTTGTGCTCAAACTATGGGGATTATCCTCAAGTCCATATTTAGTCTTCAACATTTTATGGCAGCCCTCATTTGGAGTCTTTTACTCCTCCTTTGTTTGGAAGCTCAATCCTAAGCTTCAACCTTGTCCAACTTTTAGCTTGGTTTCAATCTTCAAGTGCACACACTACGTGTTTGACAACCTTTGAGATTGGGCTCCTTCCTTCACTTTGGCTCCAAGCTTTGTGTCCTTGCTTCATCCAAGATTTGCCCATCTTTTCTTTGGCCTTTCCAAATAGGAGCATTGAGTATAATTTATATCTCAACCCAAGAATCAAACATAATTAGGCATCATAATATGAGCATACATATTTTCTTTTGCAACTTTAGCTTGATGGGTTTTATCCACAACAAGATATATCCACAATCTTCATACATAGCAGCCTTGCAACTTACCAATCTTCATGGCATCAAAACACATATACTATTAGCTCATTTATGGCTAAACATGGCCAACTTTCAAAGCATAAGTATCATGCTAAAAACCCCACATAAGCATGTATACAAATTACCAATAGTTTGAGCATATATTCAGCTCACTTTCTGCCAATTCATATGACTACATAGGCCTATAATTTTTAGCTTGTAGAGGCTTTATATAATAGCCTATTACTCATCCACACATTACCAGAATGTGCATATATTCACCTTGACCACATGTGCGTACATTTTTGGATGTTAGAAATCAATAGCCAACTTTAAATTTAATGTATATTCATCCTAAGCATGGCTGTCCAAAACTTGTCATACATCTTCAGCATAAACTTTACAAGCATGCATACATAAGCATCCTCATTGCATGTATTTCATACACCAAGTATCAAACATATAATGTATCCATAAGCTTGCATATAAGCTTTAATATTTATCCATTTAGTTAACGGCATATTTCACTTCATAAAATTGAGTGCACTATCAAGAGCATGCATACAATCCTAATATGCAACTATATGTAATTGCTCATCCAAGATTCTTTGTGTGAATCTTCATCCTTTTCTTTGGCTTTTCCAAATAGGATCATTGAGTTGAATTCCTATCTCAACTCAAGAATCAAACACAATTAGGCATCATAACATGAGCATACATATTTTCTTTTGCAACTTTATGTCGATGGGTTTTATCCACAACAAGATACATCCACAATCTTTATACATAGCAGCCTTGCAACTTACCAATCTTCATGGCATCAAAACACATGTAATTTAAGTTCATCTATGGCTGAACATGATCAGGTCTCAAAGCATAAGTATCATGCTAACCAACCCACAGAAGTAGGTATACAAATTACTAATATTTTGAGCATATATTCAGCTCAGTTTGTGCCAATTCATATGGCTACATAGGCCTACACTTTTTAGCTTGTATAGGCTTTATACAATAGCCTATTACTCATCTACACATTACCAACATGTGGATATATTCACCTTGACCACATGTGCATACAATTTTGGATGTTAGACATCAATAGCCAACTTTAACATTAATGTATATTGAGCCTAAGCATGGTTGTCCAAAACTTGTCATACATCTTGAGCATAAACTTTACAAGCACCCATACATAAGCATCTTCATTGTATGTATTTCTTAGACCAAGTAACAAACATATAATGCTATCAATAAGCTTACATATAAGCTTTAATATTCATCCATTTACTTAATAGCATATTTCACTTCATAAAATTGAGTGCACTATCAAGAGCATACATACAATATTGATATGCAACTATATGTACTTGTTCATCCAAGATTCTTTGCTTGAATCTTCATCTCCTTGTATAGGCTGCTCATAGATCTTTAACAAAGTGATTCACATCACTTATAGCGTGCCTCAATGATCAAAGTATATAGTAGAGAGTAGGACAAGAGAGTGTATCACTTAGAATAACATAAAGCAACAAATTGTCTTACATACAAAAGCTTCATCTCCATAGCACATGTGAGATCCAATCCCAATGCTTTGCAACCAAAGATCTAATACCAAAATGTGGAGAAATTTCACTCCAATATACGTAGCGCAAAATTAGAGAACCTCTTCTACAATCTGCCCTCTAAGACATATACTTACTAAAACCTGATTCAGTCACAAGTCAGCAATTCAATGGCTCTACAATTAAGTACACACCTATTAGACTCTTATAGATTTCCAAAAAGCTAAAGAACACTCCATTTATGGTTAATCGCACTAGGCAACTAGGTGTACAAAGATAGACTACCTATCAACTTAGATTAAGTAGAAAACTAAGGTTCACAAGAAATGTTCCCTGTCACTATTCGAGAATCATCTAATAAAGATATTTGAGCTAGTGAGATTCACGGAGATAAGCTTTCCAAAAAGATATTATATCCATTAAATGACTATGTACATAGAGAGATATCACCTTCACAAGGTGGCTGTGTAGAGAAAAGGTATGCAGATGGAATATCTTTGTGTCTTGTAGCATCGAAATGAGATACCTTCTGATATGGATTGTGTGAGAATGACCAGCATATGCTTGTACACCATCTCCTTGTCATATCCACAAATTTTCACGTTCAATGGCCTTCTTTATATAGAGGTATGGGCATGGGACTTTTTACCTACCCTTGCATCTTCTCTCACCTCTTGACCTTTCTCTTCATTTCCTTTGTCCTTCCATTTCCTTGGGTGAATTTTGATGCTCCAAATCACTCCATATGGATAAGGCCACGAATTCATTTAGTATTCCATCTCTCTAATCATATTTTGGATTTTATCTAAGCCATTAATAACTTATTCTTTTTTAATTGAATACTCTATTTTGATGTTATGAGTGTACTGTTTATATTTTTAGGTCCTAGCTTCATTTTGGGCTTACGACAAATGCATAATGATGAAGAGGTAAATAATGAGAGGTGAGTATGTGTCAAACCTCACATATGGAGCTTGCACATGTTCCATAATTTTCAACAAGCCCTAATAGACTTGTAATGCTAGGAGTACCACCAAAGAGACTACTGTTAGTGGGAGTAGTCCCTCCAAAGGGAGTGCCACTAGTAGGAGAAGTCCTACCGAGGTGCTCAAGATATGAACTCTAGAAACTCCTTCTCTATGATGGAATCCAAAGTGACTGATGGACTTTCTCCCATCATGCTCTACAATAGATAACTCAAATATTTAGCATACCGATAATAACTATAATAGAGAAAAATTATTAATATGATAATTGGCATTTCAATAATAATTATTAATTAATAATTATCCTAAAACCCTACTTTTATGTATTTAATTATATGTACTAATATTTATCCTAAAACCTTAGTTTTTTTATATATTTAATTTTATGTAGTAATATTGATCCTAAAATCCTTTTTTATATATCTTTACGTATCTATATTACTTTTAACCCTACTATTTTTATATATTAAATTATATATAATAATATTAATATTAAGACCCTAATTTTTATACATTTGACTATATAAACTAATATTTATTCTAAAAATATAGTTCTTAAGGTTTAAATTATATTTACTATAATAAATCCTGAAATCCTTGTTTTATGTATTTAATTATATATACCAATATTTATCCTAAAACCCTATTTTCTATACATTGAAATCTTTATACTAATACTAATGTTGAATATTTTTTTATATATTTGTGTATGTTTATGTGTGTGCATGTATATATGTATGCATGTGTATATGTGTGTATGTATGTAAAACCCTATAAATTTGATCACAAAACATGTATATGTGTGTGTATCCATATGTGTATAGGCATGTGCGTAAGTATGAAAACCATAAAACTCTAATCGTAAAACCCTAATCCTAAAAACCTTACCCTAAAACATGTATATGTGTGTGTATGTATATGCGACTTGTGCATGTTTTTGTATATATATATATATATAAATATATATATATATATATATAAATATATATATATATATATATATATATATATATATATATATATATATATATATATATATATATATATATATATATGTATACACACACACACACATATATATATATATATATATATATATATATATATATATATATATATATATATATATATATATATATATATATATATATATATATATATATATATATATATATATATATATATATATATATATATATAGTCACACACACACACACACACACACACATATATATATATATATATGTGTGTGTGTGTGTGTGTGTGTATATGTGTGTGTGTGTATGTGTATATGTGTCTATGCATGTGTGTATGTATGTAGAACCCTAAAACCCTAATCCTTAAACATGTATATGTGTGAATGTGTGTATGTGTATATGTGTATATGTAAATAAAACCCTAAAAACCTAATCCTAAAACCCTAACCCTAAAACATGTATATGTGTGTATGTATATGTGACTTGTGTGTGTATGTGTATCTGTGTGTATGCATGTGCATAAATATGTGTATATTTATATGTGTGTATATGTGTGTACATGTGTATATGTGTTTATGTATGTGTGTATGTATGTGAAACCCTAGAACCCTAATCTAAAAACGTGTATATGTGTGCATATGTGTATGTATATGTGTTTGTATGTGTATATGTGTGTATGCATGTGCGTATATGTAAAACCCTAAAACCATAATCCTAAAATCCTTACCGTAAAACATGTATATGTATGTATGTATATGTGACTTGTGTGTGTATGTGTATTTGCATGTATGCATGTGTATATATGTGTATGTTTATATGTGCGTGTGTGTATACATGTATATATGTGTATGCATGTGTATGTACATAAAACCCTAAAACCCTTACCCTTAGACCCTAACTCTAAAACATGCATGTGAATGTGTATGTGTATGTGGGTGTATGCATGTGTATATATGTGTATGTGACTTAATGTGTGTGTATGTAATAGGCCTCTTTTCTAGTGAAATAATTCATTTTGAACTTTTTGAATTTCATTGTGGGGAAAATGCTTAGAATGAATAATTAGGTCATTTTCTTTTGTTGGAAAAATTTAGGGATTACAAGTTCAATATTCTCCCTCTACGTGTTATTCGCATCATGTTTTGTAGTTGAAATTTGAAGGTTAAGATGAAAGAATTAAGAAAAACTCTGTATGAGAGAAAGGTAGACAAAGTATAGGAGAAAGCTGTACATTTAGTTTGTTGTAAAAAAATGTCTTGATTTCACTCTAGAATTTTGAAACTTGTAGGGCTCAATTGTGGCATTTGGAGGTGGATTTGGACCTAGGTCATCTCTAACACTATTGTGCAGATCAAAATTGAATAAAAGTGTCTCTCACAAGCTTAAGCTAAGTCCTTACCATTTTTGAGTTACAGGGCTTTGAAAAGAGTCATTTTCCAACACTTAAAACAAAAAAAAAAAAAAAAGAGAGGGCTTCTCTAATTCTATTGGAATCCGTGATTCTAATGCTTATGTGTCACCATGTCTAATTATGGATATTTTTGGATATGTCTTTTTGGTGCTTTTCTCCTATTTTTAGACACGTACGCAAAAGAAAGCACACTATGATTGCATGGCTTTTTTCAAAAGTTTTGGAGAAACTCGACTTTTTTCTAAATTTGGTGGATCCCACACTTCTTTTGTGGGGTGGCGATCAAAATCTACTATAGGGAGACCTCCAAAGAGTCATATTCCTCAGTATCAGATTTTCTCTTGTCTTGTGAAATCTCTGTGTTTTCTCTCCTTATAAGAATTTGTGTGCTCATACATGTATGAAATGAGAGAAGATGAAATCACTATATCCATGGACACTTCTAGTTACAAAGATTTTATTGCACAATTATCCAGAACAACATTTATTAATATTGAAAACAAATTTGGTAGTTTGTTTGGTGGAGCACAGGTCTTAGATGAGTGTAATAGAAAACCCAATTTTTTGTTGTAGCTCATGATGAGCTCGCGCTACACAAAGTGCTACACACAGATATTTGCATCCGTATTTCCACCCAGCCGCGTCCGAGCTCCCTTGTGTGTCTTTTTCGAAGACATACCCTCATACTCTTCTACTAATGTGGAGTAAAATCCCATAAGAATGCCAAGTCGCATTCTCTATCAAAACCCATATAATATCATGTGCCATTTCCTTCCCCTTGAAAACATTTTCGTCCTCGAAAATGTAGATGAACTGTCCATAACAGTAGAAGAAAGTGCGCGGACTCCCCTGAACCCCATGTACTCTATGTACATGGTTATCTCTGTGTGTTGTTTCCCTGTATCCTTCCCCTTAAGAAGTCTCATATGAGATCATCTCAAAGGTGGGAAACCGTCTGAGTGGTGCCTATTATCTCCCATATACACTCCACTTTCTAAACTATCACTCCCATGACATACAACATCATCCAAAGACCTAAGTCCATATGATGTATCCTCTATGGAGTAATAATATGTAAAGCAAGTGTAAAAGTGCCAAACTTATAAGCTTGACCGTAACATAATGGAGAAAATAAACCATAGAATCCTTTGAAATATAGAACAAAGTGCCATAACAAGTGACTTCAAACCCATCTAGGAGTAAATGATAGATTGCCCTCATACCACTCTAGGTCTTCCTAACCTTGAGTGTAATCACAACTAATAGTTTTCTCTAACTACCTTGTGACTATGCAATCCCATCATCTAGCTCATATATAAGAATCTCTTGGTAGTGGAATGGAATCTCTACATTCCACCAACCAAGAAGTCTGTGGTTTGTCATCGGTTACCATTGGACTAAGTTCTATTTGAAGAGCATCTATTGGCACTAGTGCAAACTAAAATATTTCTCTTACCTATAATTTTCCATATGAATGCAGAAAGCATTCCCTTTGAGATTCAGATAATCCCTAAGTATCCATCCTCCTAACTGATGTTTTCTCATCATTCTCATGATGTAACACCAGCTAAGAGTTTGGTATGTTAATAGGTTAGATATATCTCTATCTCCTAGAAACCCTAAAGAGAAGAGTCATACCCAACTCCCAATCTCATTAATGTCAATAACTAGATCATCTCATCTAGTCAAGGACCATCACTGGAAATAAACATAACTACTACTACATGAACTACTTAGAGTATTCTCGCATCTAACTAGATATGGTTTAAAGATATCCATGACGGATGGATTACGACCATATTGAAAATGATATGTATTCATTTGAACTATCTGGATTAAATGAAGTGTTTACATTTGAGTTAAGTGAATTATGTGGAGTAAACGAAGTCCTATCATTTTAGTTATGTGGATTAAATGTTCTGGATTCATTTAACACAATGTGAATTAAATCTTGTGGATTCATTTGAATTATGTGGAATAAACAAAGTGTTTACATTTGAGTTAAGTGGATGAAATGAAGTGTAATCATTTGTATTAAAAGGTGTAAATGTTGTGTTACCATTTGAGTTAAGTGGATGAAATGAAGTGTAAACATTTGTGTTAAGTGGAGTAAATGTTGTGGTATTATTTGAGTTAAGTGGATGAAATAAAGTGTAATCATTTAAAATGTATGGATTAACTAATGTGGATACATTTGATTTATGTGGAGTAAATGAAGTGCTATCATTTGATGGATGTGGATTCAGTTAACATATGTGAATTAAATCTTGTGGATTCATTTGAATTATGTGGAATAGATGAAGTGTTTACATTTGAGTTAAGTGGATGAAATGAAGTGTAATCATTTGTATTAAGTGGAATAAATTTTGTGGTATCATTTGAGTTATGTGGATGAAATGTTGTGGATTCATTTAACATATGTGAAATAAAATATTGTGGATTCAATTGAATTAGGTGGATTCATTTGAATTCTCTTGAGATAAAATTAGTGTTTTTATTTTGCAAAAGTAAAACATGGCAAGAATGCCAGATGTGAATTATGATCTTGATCATACTAAATCTCAAAGGTTTTTATATGAGCAAAATGCTCAATTTGCACAATTAGGATTAGCATTTTTATTCCATCAAGATTTAGAGCCAGAGGGATTAGAAGGAGAAGCATTATCAATGAAAGAAGTAAAAAAGCTATGTCCAAATTATTTTGTTCGTGATGTTCTCTTTCGAGTTACAGGAAGGGCAAAAGAAACAGCACCCTTAAAGCTTCTAGACTTACAACATAAAGGATTAGCAGAAATGATACTTTGACACTGTGCAAGTTGAGAGATCATTACCAAATAATAATCAAATAGCATTATATTTCATTAAAAAGGGTTTTGTACAAGATATTGTTCATCAATGTGTAGATTGAGCTGATCGTCCAAAGAATGTAGGTATCGGTTTGGGTCGTCCTCAAAATCGAGCTGAATTTCGTAATCAAGGAAATGAAGGCCCTCTTCCTTGAAAGTGGCCCTACATTTTGCTACCTGAAGAACATAATCTTATATATGATTTGTCATCACAAGGGGCATAATTATATAATGAAGGATTAACAATTCTTGCATTACGAAGAACAATAGATGATCAAGATAAGAGGATTGATGATCTACAAAATCAAGTGAAAAATTTACAAATTTTTGTGGATGCTTATAAGAGCAAATATGGAAGACTCTCAGAGGCATTATCATCTTTTGATCGGTTTATTGCCGATGAGTTATTGAATCAAGAAAACACTGAGTAGCAAAGCTTTTTTTGTAATCAAAGACATGACTTGTATTTGATTTTGCAATTGAATAGTATTCATAGTACATCATTTTCTTCATTTTGAATATGATCATCTATGACAAGTATCATGTCATCTATTTCTTCCATGTTTGAACCATCATTATGATCTACATCTAAATCATGACCACTCCATGAATCATTTGTTAAACTTTCATGAGTTTGAAATTCTCCAAAAGTTTGTTGTGTTGTTGTACAAGCTATCTTGGTTGGAGCATGTAACAAATGAATATTACAAAACACATATAACAAATCATTAGCACGTGATACACTTAAGCAATTTCTTCGTTTTGAATGAAGAAAATAATAGGCACTCCAATTACGTTGACAACTACCACTTGAAGCTGCTACTGAAAGCACTCTCATAGCTATATGTTGCAACTCCACTGCCTCACCTCCGTACTCTTTCCACAAAATAGGAGGTGTATGCTCTTGATTTACATATGCTACTCTTTGGTGGAATGCATCTCAACGATCTATACCTGGAAGTAATAACTAACATGTGGTTTTGAAGTTTTCCATTACTTCTTTGTTTGATGCTTGACCATTGAGTTGAAATGTTGGATCCAAAATGAATGTTCTTCCATGCAAATGAGTATGCATTTGCGTCCATCTCTTCTCTGCTAATGATACAATCTATGTTTTCTCTTATTGAATAGCTTCTGATATAATCCAATAAACTTTTCCAATCACAAATTTATCAGTATCAACCATTCGTAAAAGTTCCACAAAAGGTTTAGTGATACCAACAATTTTTTCAAGATTATGCCTAAAATTTTGTGATTGTATTACACACGTACATTTGGATGCTGCAACTTGATAAGAAGAATATGTCTCTAGCCATGCCTCCCATCTTCAATCAACAATCATCTCTACAAGAGCTGGCTTAACTTCTAATAATCCACTGAGCACAATGTAGGCAGATGCAAATCGTGTGGCACAAAAAACCTGAAGTGCTTTATTGGGAGATTTTGATTGGAAGAGCAAATATGAAAATTGATGCTCTCTAATAAATTTGACCACATGATTTGCATCTAATAGCTTTGTTTAATGAAAGATAATCTACCTATATCTTTCAATAATAAATGTAATGTATGAGCTTCACATGGAACCCAAGTAATGCCTTCGTACTTGTTTTGAATTGTAATTCTAGCACTTCAAAAATTAGAGGCATTATCTATCACTATCACAGTCACATTCTTCGGACCACCCACATAGGATATAGCATGTTTATATAACTTTACAAGAAAAGCCAAACTTTTCTCTTTAAGACAAGTATCAACAGCTTCTAAAAACATGTTTCTGTTTGGACATATAACCATGACATTAATCAATGGTTTCTTTTGATAATTTGTCCATCCATCCAATGCTATTGTGCATCCATACATGGGTACATAATCAAGTACTGTTTGCTTTAAAATAGCTTCAGTACTTTTTTTCACTTTATCTATATACTTTGTTTGCATTTTTTAATAATCTCGCATGGTGAAACCTTTTCGTGCAGTTGACATCAAAGCATCTTTGAAAACGGGATGACGAATAACATTGAATGGAATCTCACATGCTAAGAATGCTTGAGTCCATTTAAGATGAAGCTCGAGACAATCTTGCTTTTCAAAAGCTATATGTATAGTATTGTGTGATTTATTATAGATGAAGCATGGTGACAAAGTATTAGATCCACCATATTTACTATATTGACCAACTCCACTCTTTTTTGATGCAGTTGGAGAAAATGGAGTACATGTGTCTTGGTTATTCTCAAAAACAGTTTGAGAGACTTGAGTAGAAATATCGTGATGATCCTCTACTGTCATCGATGCAGCTACTCATTCTTGCCCTACACTTGGGCTACTTCAAAAGTGTTGTGAACTACTCATGCTTTTGAATCTTTTTGATGTGATATCTTGAGATTTACATTTATTTGCATAACTTGAAAAATGTACCCATATATTACTATCTAGATTAGAGCATCGTGCCACATTATTACTTGTATTAAAGAGATGCTATTCTATTCGAGTTGCATTTCCTACATAATGATGCCCACAACATTTGCATTGTATTGTGGATACTGTTTTACCCTCTTGATGAACAATCACATATGACCATTCTTTTCCGTTCCACATAGTGCTTGCAAATTGATTTCTGAAGACTATACCTGCAAAAAAAAATATAAATCAATATCAAATAAGATATTTCAATAAAAGTTGACTCACACAATTATGATAAGCTTTAATTCTCAATCATACGACCATATACAAATTACAATTTCACATACTATTGTGAAGTAAAAATCATTGTTGAGTTAAACAATCACAATAGATTTTAATTTTCAATCGTACACACATATACATTTACACATACATATACTTACACATACTATTGTGAAATACGAATCAATATTGAGTCAAACAATCACAATATATTTTAAATTCCTGATCATATGCACATACACTTACACATACTATTGTGAAGTAAGAATCAATATTGAGTCATACAATCACAATAGAAATTTCATTCACAGTTATACACTCATATGGATACACATAGATACATATACTATTATGAAGTAGTTCTCAATGTTGAATCAAGCATAATCTACCTATATCTTTCAATAATAATTTTAATGCACCACAATAGATTTTAAATTCCTATCATATGCATATACACTTACACATACTATTATGAAGTAAGAATCAATGTTGTATCAAACAATCACAATAGATTTTAAATTCCTAATCATATGCACAAATATTTACACAAACTATTGTGAAGTAAGAATCAATGGAGTTAAACAATCACAATAGATTTTTCATTCACAATTATACACTCATCTGCATACACATACTCATACACACACATACATATACTATTATGAAGTAAAAATCATTATTGAGTTAAACATAATCTACCTACATCTTTCATTAATAAATTTATTGTATCACAATAGATTTTAAATTCCCATATGCACATACACTTACACATATCTTGGTGAAGTAAGAATCAATGTTGTATCAGGAAATCACAATAGATTTTAAATTCCTAATCATATGCACATACATTTACACATACTATTGTGAAGTAAGAATCAATATTGAGTCAAACAATCACAATAGTTTAAATTATTTAATACTTATAGCAAAAAATTATACCTTGTTCTCTCTATGACACTTTAAGTTCATAAAGAACAAAGTAGCTTTTATGGAAAATGAGTAAGAATCAATCATAATAGATTTTAAATTCACATATATATACTATTGTGAAGTAAGAATCATTGAGTCAAACAATCACAATAGTTTCAATTATTTGATATGGAAAAAATTCATACCTTGTTCTCTCTACAACACTTTAAGTGTGTAAAGAACAAAGTATCTTTTATGAGAAAATGAGTCTAGTTCTACTATTTTATAAAATATTATTTGATAAAATATTTTCGGTTGAAATATTTTTCGATCGAAAGCTTTTCGATCCGAAAAGGGTCGAATTCCCGTGCAAAAA
Organism: Ceratopteris richardii; assembly: GCA_020310875.1. Taxonomy (NCBI): domain Eukaryota; kingdom Viridiplantae; phylum Streptophyta; class Polypodiopsida; order Polypodiales; family Pteridaceae; genus Ceratopteris; species Ceratopteris richardii. The sequence goes on along the minus strand of CM035415.1, from coordinate 46,578,941 downwards.
CTATTCGGGCATGTTTGAATAAGCTAACATGTCACCGAATAGTTCGGTTGAATAATAAGAACTTGCCGTACTGTAATTATTCACAAATAAACGAATTGTCTAATAACAAATAATGCAACCTAGTTCACAAATACCACTTGAAGTTGTTACTAAAAGCACTCCCATAGTTATATGTTGCATCTGCGTTGCTTCACCTCTATACTCTTTCCACCATATATGAGGTGGATGCTTTTGAATTGCTTCAGTGTGCCATAAATCTCCAAAACATCCTTCTCCATTTACATACAATACTATTTCATGGAATGCATCTCGACCATCTATGTGTGGAAGTAATAATTGACTTGTGATTTTGAAATTCGCCATGACCTTTTTGTTTGATGCTTGACCACTGAGTTGAAATGCTCGATCCAAGATAAGCGTTGTTCCATGCATTTGCATCCGTTTTTTCTCTATGAAGGATACAATCTGTGTTTTTTCTCATAATAAAAACTGATCAAATTCTTTCATGTTTTGAATAGCTTTTGACTTAATCAAATAAAATTTTCCTATCACAAACTTATCGATTTGTGACTATATTAGAGACATACACTTTCAAGTCACAACTCGATAAGAAGGATAATTCTTTAGCAATGCCTCCCATCTTCTATCCACGATAACGTCTACAAGAGCTGATGTGACTTCTAATAATCCATTAAGCACGATATACACTATTGCAAATCATGTAGCACAAAAGATACAAAGTGTTTTATTAGGAGATTTTGAACGAAAGAGAAAATATGAAAATTGATGCTCTCTAATAAATTAGACCACATGATTTGCATCTAATAAAACTTTTTTAATGAAAAACAATCTATCTATATCTTTCAATAATAGATCTATGCTGACTTTATAGCATCTTCTAAAGTTTTTGGAGCACTTATCTTCACTTCATGTTTGATCTACTTGTCAAGAACATATAAGACACCTCTAACTTTATGAAAATCATCTAGGTTTTGAAGCTTGAACACTATTTCTTGGTAATGAGAATTTATATACAAGGAGAGGGAATGTCCTTGTTGAAGGGTTTTGTAACACTTTTCCTAGTTTTAGTCATCTTTGTTTTCTGTTAGGAATTCCTTTTTAAAGAGTTCCTCAAATTTGCTGCAAGTTTTTGGGTTTCTCTGATACTCTTTTAAGCTCATCTAGCATCTATAAGCCCTAGGTCCAAGTGAAAAGCTTGTTTCTAAGACTTGATTTTAACTCATGTAGGTCTTGCCATTTTTCCAAAAATATGAAGACTGCCTCCTTGTTTCAATCTTTATCTTCCCTAGAGAATTAAGGTGGTTTATGTGTTTCTTGAATGAAATACTCCTAGACCTAATGGAAGTGGGACGACAATTTATGCTTACTTCCTCAATTTTATTTTCTAAAGAAAAGTTATTATGGATTCATAACACTACAACATTTGAGGGGCATACCGACGCTCCATATACCGATGGTCACACTCGGCGTCGGTATGGGCATTGGAAAATTTCACTTAGAGATACCGACGGTCAAGGGACCGTCATTATGACCATTTTAAATGGACCGTTGGTGTGGCCCGCATTCGTCCGTATATGCCTCGGTATATGCATCGGTATGAGCGTCGGTATAAGCGTCGGTATAAGCGTCGGTAATTTACTGGAAGTTACCGACCCGTATACTAATGCTCTTACCGGTGCATATACCGAGGCTAACTTTTAAACATATCATGAACCCGAGAGCAAAACTTCACATTTTTGCACGTGTCTGAGTACTATTTGTCTTCTGTCGAACTTGCACGCACGAAGTGAATTGAGACCTGCATTGTCTTGTGCACACACACACACAGATCTCTCTCTCTACACACACAATCTCTCTCAGCTTAGATCTCACATCTTGGTAAGTGCTGCACGTACTGTTAGCATTTGTGTTTCTCTATGCTTTATGTTTTATAATTTCTCTTTTCTTTGATTTTGCAGAAGTTCTTTGGCATCGATTGTTTGGAATTGGATGATAGGCGACATACATTATGCTTTGACGACAACGATCCAAAAGAGGGACATACTTGTAAGTGATTCTTTTATTCTCTATTGATAGAGAGAGAAGGAGAGAGAGAACGAGAGAGAGAGAGAAATGAGAGAGAGAGAGAGAAAGAGAGAGAGAGAGAAGAGAGAGAGAGAGAGCAGAGAGAGAGAGAGAGATAAAGAATAATAAAAGAAAGGAAGATAGAGATAGGAAAATAGAGCATACATACACACACACATTTACACATTTACACATGCATACCTACACACATTTACACACACATTTACACATTTACACATGCATACCTACACACATTTACACACACATTTACACATTTACACATGCATACCTACACACATACATGTACACACATGCATGCTTACATACACACACCTATACACACATGCATGCATACACACATATACACATATAGACACATGCATACATACACACACACATGCATACACACATACATACACACATACATACACACACACACACATATACACATATGTATACACACATACATACACACATATACACACATGCATGCATACATACACACACACACACATGCATGCATACATACACACACATACACATACACAGAGATGTACACACATGCATGCATACACACACATGTGCACATGTATACATACACACACATATATACACACATGCAGACATACACACATATACACACATGCATACATACACACATATACACACATGCATGTATACATACACACACACATGTACACACATGCATACATATACACACACATGTACACATGTATACATACCCACATGCATACATACACACATATACACACATGCATGTATACATACACACACACATGTACACACATGCATACATACACACACATATGTACATACATACTCATATACTCACACATGCATACATAGACACACATACACATATACACACATGCATACATTCACACACACACATACATACACACATGCACATATATACACACACATAAGCTAGTGTTTTAATTAAATATATAAATTTTTTATTTTGAAGTTTTTTTTACATCAAATATATAAAAATAGGATTAGGGTTTTTAGGTTATTGACACATACATACACATACACATATAATACATATATACATGTATATACACATGTATACAGAAATATACATATTTTAGGTCTAGATATTTAAGACTAGGGTTTTAGGGTTTAGGCATACATATAACTCAATTATATTTATATTCAGAATAAATATAGAGAAAAATAAGAAAAAAAATCTGAATTTATAAATAAAAATATATATAACATATGATTAGGGTTTTAAGATTAGGGGTTTAGATTTTTATAGGTGTTTAAGTATTTAGGTTTTAGGGCTTAACACCCACATAGCATACATACATGTAGGGTTTAGGGTTTAACACCTACATAACATATATACACACATACACATATACATATAATACATACATACATGTAGATACACATGCATACAAAAATATAGATATTTTAGGTCTAAATGTTTAAGATTAGGGTTTTAGGGTTTTAACACCTAATAACATATATAGACACATACACATACACATAATATACATATATACATGTACATACACATGCATACAAAAATATACATATTTTAGGTCTAGATTTTTAAGGTTAGGGTTTTAATTAAATATATATAATTAAATATATAAAAAAAGGATTATGTAAGGAAAAAATCCGAATATATAAACAAATATATATATAAAATAAGATAATTATATGCATAAATAAATAAAAGAGAACTAGTGTTTTAAATCATTTAACTAAATATATATAATTAAATATATAAAATTAAATATATAAAAATAGGATTAAGTAAGGAAAAAATCTGAATATATAAATAAATATATATATAAAATATGAGTAGGGTTTTAAGATTAGGGGTTTAGATTTTTATAGGTGTTTAAGTATTTAGGTTTTAGTATTTTAGATTTAATTCTAAGTCTTTCTGTGTATATATATATTTTAGGTTTAAAGCTTTAAGATTTAGGTTTTAGGGTTTTTAACAGCTACATAATATATATACACACATACACATACACATATAATACATATATACATGTATATACACATGCATACAAAAATATACATATTTTAAGTCTAGATCTTTAAGATTAGGATTTTAGGGTTTAGGCATACATATAACTCAATTATATTTATATTAAGAAAAAATATAAAGAAAAATAAGAAAAAAAATCTGATTATATAAATAAAAATATATATCAAATATGATTAGGGTTTTAGGATTAGGAGTTTAGACTTTAATAGGTGTTTAAGTATTTAGGTTTTAGTATTTCAGATTTAAGTCTAAGTCTTTCTGATTAGGGTTTTAGGGTTGTAATACCTACATAATATATCTACACAAACACACATATACATATAATACATGCATACATGTAAATACACATGCATACAAAAATATAGATATTTTAGGTCTAAATCTTTAAGATTAGGGTTTTATGGTTTTAACACCTATATAACATATATACACACATACACATAAACATATAATACATACATACATGTAGATACATATGCATACAAAAATATAGATATTTTAGGTCTAAATCTTTAAGATTAGGGTTTTGGGGTTTTAACACCTACATAACATATATACACACATACACATACACATGTAATACATATATACATGTACATAAACATGCATACAAAAGTATACATATTTTAGGTCTAGATTTTTAAGATTAGGATTTTAATTAAATATAAATAATTAAATATATATATCTAAATATATAAAAATAGGATTACATAAGGAAAAAAATCTGAATATATAAATAAATATACATATAAAATAAGATAATTATATACATAAAGAAATAAAAAAAGAACTAGTGTTTTAAATAATTTAATTAAATATATATAAAATTAACTATATAAAAGTAGGATTAAGTAAGGAAAAAATCTGAATATATAAATACATATATATATAAAATAAGATAACTATATACATAAATAAATATAAAGAAAAATAGTGTTTTAAATAATTTAATGAAATATATATATATATAATAAAATATATAAAAATAGGATTAATAAGAAAAAAAGTTGAATATATAAATAATATATACATGTTTTAGGTCTAGGTCATTTTGATTAGGGTTTTAGGGTTTTAACACCTATATAACATATATACACACGTACACATACACATATAATACATATATACATGTATATACACATGTGTATAGAAATATACATAATTTAAGTCTAAATCTTTAAAATTAAGGTTTTAGGGTTTAGGCATACATATAACTTAATTAAGAGGAAAAAATCTAAATAAATAAATAAATATATATATAAAATAGGATCAATTAAGAAAAAATCCAAATATATAGATAAAATAGGGTAGTTATATAGATAAGGGTTTTAAAATTAGGGTTGTAAGTTTTTTTAGGTATTTAAGTATTTAGGTTTAGTATTTCAGGTTTAAGTCTTTAAGAGTATGATTTTTTGGTTTAATAAAAAAACAAATGTTCTAAAATGTCCATATTGTAGCAGATGGCTTCTTTGGATCCTGAAGAGAGAATGGCATGTCCTTGCACACAGTGCAAGTATCAAATTTATCGGAAACGAATGATTTGTACTGCACATGTCAGAGAGTATGGATCCTTTGATAGGAGTCGACTGGAGAACCTACGTTATCATTTGCATGGTCCCCCAGGTGAGGAGATGGATCCAAACAACATTGCACCGGTAACCTCTCGTGGACAAAAGAGAGCAAAAAAGGACTTAGACGTACAAGCAAGTACTAATAATATTACACAGAATGAACATATGGAAGAGATGCTTGAAGCATTTTATGAGATGGACGAAGATCATGATGGTGGAGAAGGTGTCGAGAGTTTCATGGACAAAACAGAAATTCCACGATCAAAAGTTGATGAAGAATATGAAAACATGGAAAGACTTGCGTGTTTACCACTTTACAATGGAGCAAAGATATCTGTACTATGTGCGTCACTCGCGATGCTGAATATGCAATCCATTTATGGATGGTCAGATAGTAGTGTCACTCAATTGTTCAGGTAAGTGGAGAACAAATTGGCTTTCTTTGTTTTATCACAATAACTTTATTTACTAATATCGTTTTAATTGCTTATTGCAGGCTTCTTAAAGATCAATTTTTGCCAGAGGGCAATGACATGCCTCCAATGTGTGGAGATGCGAAAAAACTTTTACAGTCCATTGGAATGGATTATACTAAAATTCATGCTTGTCTGAATAATTGCATTCTCTTTTGGAATGAGAATGAGCATCTCCACGTATGTCCAAAGTGTGGAGCAAATAGATTTAGAGAAGACGTTGTAGGCGAAGCAATCCCCGCAAATGTTCTTCGCCACCTTCCTATCATTCCACGAATTAAGAACATGTTTAGATGCAAATCTATAGCTGAGTTAATGTCATGGCACACAAAGAGCAGGTCTACAAATAATGTAATGAGAGTGTCTGCTGACTCTGATGCTTGGAAGCACATAGATAGTAAGTGACCAGAGTTTGCTAGTGAGCCTCGATCCATACGTCTAGGCCTAGCTATGGATGGAGTGAATCCATTTGGATTACACAGTTCTGCATGGAGCACATGGCCTGTATGTTTGGTCAATTATCATATCCCACCATGGTTGGCCACAAAGAAAGGTCATTTATTATTAGATCTTATTGTACGAGGTAAGTATAAGGTAAAAAACATGGATGTATATCTTGGAAGAACTACGCATTTTATGGGATGGGATTACTGTGCGTGACATGTCTCAACTTATAAGAAGAGGAGACGTGCGAGTGCGAGTGCAAGGCATACTTATAAGAAGAGGAGACGTGCGAGTGCAAGGCATACTTATGTGGACAATGCATGATTGGCTCGGTTATGGTGAATGTTCAGGTTTATCGATTTCAGGTTACCATGCTTGTCCTTTATGCAGACCACGACTCAAAGCATGCTATTCCAAAGCACTACATAAAACTGTCTATGATGGACATCATAGATATTTGCCTGATGGACATGTTTTACGTGAAGGACAAATTGGTCGACAAGCGCAACGCCAAATGAAAGCTAGCAATTGGAAACAATTGTGGGATTCAAAAAATCCAGTTGATGGCATGAAGCGGTTGTCCATTTTTCATGAACTCCCTTATTGGAGTGAATTGTTGATCAATCATTTGGTGGACCTGATGCATATTTTTAAGAATGTGGGAGAAATTCTTTGGAAAACTTTGATCGGAAAGAAAGAAAGCAAAGCACAAAGGGAGGATTTAGAAGAGCGAGGTCGTATGCGAGAGTTGTGGGCAATTACTAAGCCCAATGGAACATGACGATGATGACTCCAAGGTGTATAGTATCTGAGATGGAGCTCAAGTGATGGATGCGGCTGTCAAAGCAATGCGTGCACGCATACGACAACTTTGCTCCATCAAGTTTGGACACTCTATCATGCTGAAATGGAGTGAACAGGATAAAGATCGGAAGAATTATATCACACAGACAATTTATTAGGAGTTCTCACTAGCCGATGGACAGTCTCTTGTCAGATCAGAGTGGATTCTGCACACCGCACGTGAGATTATGTCCCATCGACGATCCGAGGCTTGTGATGCTTTCTGAGCAGGCTTACCAAAGCCTGTATGGTTAGATGCTGAGGAGTGGGACGTGATTCGTGACGAGTAGCAGCAGACTCCTGACCAATATCGCCAGCAACAAGATGTCGCAGCCACACGTTTAGATACGGTTGGACCTTCACATTTGGGCAGCGGCGGATATGACACGATGCATCATGAGTTTGTAAGTACCATTTCATTTATTGAATTTATTTGTGTTAAATTTCTCATGTATGTTCCTCTATTCTTTTGTATATTTGTTTCAGGAGTTGGCAATGGGTCGTCCTCCAACACGAACGGAGGAGTCTTACGTATATCGTCATGGGTTGATTGCACTATTGGAGGACTTGGAAGGACGTGGTGCGGTCGTTTCATGGGAGCATTTGCGATGAGGTAATTAAATTATAAACTTGGTTTTTACTTGTTGTTTGTAATTTTCATGTGAATTTATCTCATTCCATTAATGTTCTTTGTTGCAAGACTGTTGATATGGAATGTTCTTTGCATGTGTATGGCAGTGGAACACGAAAATTTTGTATTTGATTTTCATATGGCAATGCATTGCTTTGCCACATTTTGTAAAAGTGTCATATATGACAGTGGTTTGCCGCACTCTTCTACATGCTTCATTATTGAAATATATAACTTCTTTTGTACATGGTTCATGGTTCATTCTGATTATCTCTTTTGTGTCCAATAATACTCTGTTTCATGAAATCATATTTCGGTTGACATTAGAATACACATCACATGTACTCGGTTTTTTTGGGCAGATTGTATTGTCTTTTGTTAAGCAACATCATGGTAATGTTGCTGTAGCAAAAGATAACACACTCTGCCCAAAAAAAAAATTGTAGGTATGGTCGTCGGTATACGCGATGGTACTCCCAATAATGTCATCGGAATAAGCATCGGAATAAGCGTCGGTATGCGCGCTGATACACCCATTAAGGGCCTCGGTATGGGCGCCACTATGGGTGCCGGTATGGGTGCTGGTATTACCGATGCATATATCAACACGTATACTAACGCATATACCGATGCTTTGGTACCGACACGCATAGCGACCTTTACACCGACATCGCGGCAAATAAAGCCGCGTTCATTTTCCTCGGTAAAAACCTTGGTATACCATCGATCTGTTGTAGTGTAAAGGAACATCTAGTCCTTTACTCAAGTATGGGTTCCTTGGTCGAATGGACAAGGAACCCATTTGGGAAAGTAGGGATAAAGTTGGACAAAGTGTATTCAAAATTTGTCCCATCTTCATTTTACTTCATTAATAAAAATACAAAGGCTCCCCATCTTTGTTTGGATATCCTTAACAATGAGCATATTTGCTTGGATAACATTCATCTTCTCACCCAACCCATTTAATTATTCATAAATATTAACTTCTTGTATGTCATATTGTTCTATTTTGGGATGACTCAAAGTATATTCTACTTGTCTAACCGCTTCCTACGGTGCATAATCTAGTTATTTTCTAGGTACATCTAACAACATATTGGTAGCATGAGAATCTCCTATTGAATACTTTGGAAATCATCTAAAAATGAAAAATATCATTCCTAAAGTCAAAGCAAAAACACATGCAAATAAGCTGAGTACTTCCTTAGTTATTTATGAAAATTCCTTCAAGTTGTAGATTTATTTGGATGGCCTTAGTCAATCCGGTGCTGAACTCATTTCTTCACAATCAGGGTTGAAGTGTTATGCCCCTTCTTTCATCCACCAAACTTCAAAGTATTCACACTCTTTGTTGAGAAAAAGAGTGAGTGCAAAGTAAATGAATGCCTTCTTTGAAACTCCTTTTGGAAGCAATATCCTCTTAGGAACAACTTGATCTAAATCTTAAAGACGAGCTTCAAGTTAGTTCTTCAAATGGCCTTCGTTACCTCACTCCCAAGAGTGAGAGAAGGAGAGGTGACTTGATTGTTTATCTTAAAAAGGGGACCAAAGATTAAAACGAGCATTTGATATCTTGAATATTTTTTCCTCCTCATACTTGGGCACTCTTGCTTCAAAAACATGTTTCATTGTGCATGGAACACAAATAATGCCTTCATACTTGTATTGCAATTATAGCACTTGGAAAATTGGATACATTATGGATCACTATCGCAGTCACATTCTTTGGACCACCCACGCGTCATATATCATGTTCATATGTCTTTACAAGAAAAGCTAAATTTTTCTCTTTAAGAGTAGCATCAATAGCTTCCTAAAATATGCTTCCCTTTAGACATATAACCATGACATTAATCAATGGCTCCTTCTAACAACTTGTCCATCCATCTAGTGTTACTGCGCATCCATACATGGATATATAATCAAGCACTATTTGTTTTAAAATAGTTTTAGTAGTTTTCTTCAATTTCTCTAGATATTCCATTTGCATTCTATTCTAATCTGGCATAGTTTCAAAAAGATTTACATTTGTTTCCAGAACTTGCAAAGTATACCCATCTATGTATTTACATTTTCTATCTATTAAGGTTTTCAATCATACACATGCATATACTAACTCATACTATTATGAAGTAAGAATCAATGTTAAGTTAGAAGAACACATTAGATTTTAATTCTAAATGATACACACATATACAATTACACATGCTATTGTGAAGTAAGAATCAATGTTGAGTTAGACAATTACAATAGATTTTAATTCTCAATCATACACACACATACACTTACACATACTATTGTAAATTAAGAATCAATGTTGGGTCAAAGAAACCCAATAGATTTTAATTCTCAATCATATAGAGACATCCAATTACACATACTATTGTGAAGTAAGAATCAATGTTGAGTGGAACAATCAAAATAGATTTAAATTCTCAATCATACACACACATAAAATTACACATACTATTGTGAATTAAGAATCAATGTTGAGTCAAAAAATTACAATAGATATTAATTCTCAATCATACACACGCATATACTTACACATACTATTGTGAAGTAATTATCGATGTTGAGTCATACAATCACAATAGATTTTAATTGTCAATCATACACACACATACAATTTCACATACTATTGTGAAGTAAGAATCAATGTTGAGTTAGAAAATCACAATAGATTTTCATTCTCAATCATATATACACATATAGCTACACATACTATTATCAAGTAACAATAATTGTTGAGCTAGACAATCACAATAGATTTTGAATTCTTGATCATATGCGCATACACTTACACATACTATTGTGAAGTAAGAACCAATGTTGAGTTTGGCAATCCAATAGATTTTCATTTACAATTATACATGCATATGCACATACACACACATACAATTGGATGAAACCTTGTTGGAGCCCTTTACAATATAAGGATCAAAGAAGATGGTAATAATTCTACAAGACAAAGCCATCTAGAGACCTAGAAAGTTCTAGTTAACACTATACATGACCATTATTTTCGCTTTCGAATAATTCTTGCTTTATGAAGACTTTATATCTACAAAAAGAAAACATAAATCAATTTCAAATAAGATATAGATACCACTCAATATATATCTCAAAATGTATACAAACTACTCTAAATATCTCTTAAAGTTTTTCAATCTATTAAAATATGTATTTACATTTTCTCTCTATTAAAGTTCTAAACCATATACATGCATACACTAGCACATACTATTATGAAGTACAAATCAATGTTGAGTTTCAAAATCACAATAGATTTTAATTCTCAATCATACACACAAATATAATTACACATATGATTGTGAAGTAAGAATCAATGTTGAGTTAGACAATATCAATAGATTTTAATTCTCAATCATACACACACATGCAATTACACATACTATTGTGATGTTAGAGTCAATGTTGAGTCACACAATCACAATAGATTTTGATTCTCAATCATACACACACATACTATTGTGAAGTAAGAATCAATGTTGAGTCAAACAATCAAAATAGATCTTAATTCTCAATCATACACACACATACAATTACACATACTATTGTAAAGTAAGATTGAATGTTGAGTCAGATAATTAGAATAGATTTTAATTCTCAATCATACACATACATACACTTCACATAGTATTGTGAAGTAAGAATCAATGTTGAGTCAAACAATTAGAATAGATTTTAATTCTCGATCATACACACACACATAGTTACTTATACTATTATGATATACAAATCAATGTTGAGTCATACAATCACAATAGATTTTACTTCAAATTCATGCACACACATACACTTACACATACTATTGCGAAGTACGAATCAATGTTGAGTTGGACAATAATAATAGTTTTTAAATTCTCGATCATATGCACATACACTTACACATACTATTGTGAAGAAGAATCAATGTTGATTCAAACAATCATGATAGATTTTCATTCACAATCACACACTCATATGCATATACAAATAGTATTTGATTAAACTTTTTTGGATCGCTTTACAATTAAAGCATCTGAGAAGATGTTGATAAGTCTACAAGACAAAGCAATCTAGAGACCTAGAAAGTTCTAGTTCACTTATTAACACCTTCTCAAACCTTGAATTATCAAAAAGAAGATAAAATCTTTTCAAACACATACAATTGTTTATTATTCATAAGTATACACACACATACACATGTGCATACACAATCACATTAATTTTCAACGCACAATCATATGACATACATACACATACACATACTATTATGAAGTACGAATCAATATTGATTCAAACAATCACAATACATTTTTACTCATAATCATACACACTCATTCTTATACCATTGGGAAGTAAGAATCAATGTAGGGTCAAACACTCACATCAAAGTATTTGCATTTTCTATCTATTAGAGTTCTCAATCAAACACACGCATACACTAGCATATACTATTGTGAATTAAGAATCAATGACGAGTCAAAAATCACGATAGATTCTAATTCTCAATCATGCATACACATTACATGTACATTTGTGAAGTGAGAATCAATGTTTTTGTTTTTTTTATAAAAGAAAGTTTGGCCTTGGCCTATTCTCTTGGAATTTAATTAAAAGGGAAGAAAAAGTTACAAGTGAAATGGACTAATGCGCTTGGGACACCCCAAATCCTACAAGGTAGGGGCACAACTTGAGGCTCTAAAGCATGTTACAAAGGAGGTTAATAACCCCTCATGTGGGATCCACTTCGGTTTGAATCTTGGTTTTCGTAATGAGAAACACCTTATGATGCCTAAAGGATGGGTATCTCTTGTAGTTAGAGATTCTTTTGCCAAGGAGGAACAGAGACTTCTCGATCAACCACTCTTTAGGATGGTGTCCAAAGCTGTAGGTACATCGATCCCTCCAAGTCTTCCAAAGATTTCTCCCTCTTATAGCATTCCACAATGCCGAAGAGAAGCTGATCGCTTCGCCCATAATCGATTACTTCTAGGTGTTTTGTTCCTAGATTCTCAAAATATTCTCCAAGTTCTACTAGAGCAAGAGAGATGTAGGGCACACGAAGAAGATGTGACCCTAATCATCAGTGCTACGATGGAAACACTTGCACTAGGGTGGAGCCCAAAAATTTGGCTAGCCCTTTGGTTGGTCCAGAAACCATGGTGGAAAATTTTCCACATGAGAACCAAATTTTTGATCTCGATGAGGGAATGCCAGATTGACATGAACTTAAATCCTGACACAACCTAGTCTAAGATAGGCACCGCTTCTTGTTCAGCATGATATGATAGTCCATGTTAACCTTGATCCTAGGAATTTTGGACAAGCAATTTCCATTGTGCCATATAAGAACCTCTTGGCATGGAGGATCCCATCCAAACAGGAGTTGGGTTTTTGATCATTCCCAAGCGGTGTATCTGCTCTAAAGGAGAGTCCATTCTTTGTAGCTCACTCTTACTTGTAGGTCTATGTCCTCAAAGTTGATCCATTACCCAATTTATTATTTCCATAGTTATTTCTTGTGTCTGAAACCCTTGTTCTAGAGCCTCTTAGCATTTTGGAGGTTCCAAGAAGCCACATCCCTGACTTGTGATCGGGAACGAGATATAGTCATTTTGTGTAATATTGGCTGCCCATTTCCAATCTTCTTTGATTGTGATAAATTATTTGAAATTGTTCCAACTCTTCCATAGGGATTGCACAAGATTCAAGCCTTGAGAGCAAACACAAGCTGGGGAGAATAATAGGGTAAGGAGGCCCAAGAGATCTCATTGTCATACCAAGCCTTGATGATCCATTTTGCTCCCAATTTTTCAACCATGCCTTTAGTATTCATAATGCCCATATCCTAATAGTCCTTTTGCATGATGCAGGTAGACCATTAAATTTGAGAACCCCCTTCTATTGTGGTCCCCCATCCAAGGAAAGTTTTTGTAGATTCTTTCCAATTCGCTATGGTCTTGATCATGTGGTCTCCAACAAGTGAGAAGGTAAATGGTCAAGGAGATGGGAAGGTGTTAATTAGCATGGCTTGCCCTGAGAGGTTGATTTGCATGCCCTTCCAATACACTAACTTGCTCTCAAGTTTGGAAAGGACCCAATTCCATCATTTTTCCGTCTAGACATCAAAGCCCATCATAATACTAAGTAGGTGAAAGAGCAGCCCCCTAGGGATAATTTGACAACCATGGTCAATGAGCAACTAGGATGGAGGTGAGAATATGGCTATAAAAGCGTTTTTCGAGTTCTTTATTTTGGAACAAGATGCCTCATAGAATGTGTGAAGGCACCCCCAAAAGATTTGAATGCTGGTTAGATCATTATGCACAAATGCATTCATGTCATTTACAAATAGCCTAATGATCATCTAGACATGGTTGAAAGGTAAAGAGAGAACCCTTAATATGGCCCTTTCACAAGATGGCTGAGACCCTCTATGGAAATAGTAAAGAGTAGAGGGTCCAACAAGCACCCTTGCCTAATAGGGCATTTAATTTGATAGCCTTTGATAGCAAATCATTGATATTTATTTGCGTTGACACATTCCCCAACAATGGAGTAATCATATTAGTGAATTTTTGAGTGCATCTGAGGTATATAAGCAACTAGAGAACAAAGTCCCATTCTAGCATGTCATAGGCTTTGTCCAAGTCCATTTTGAGGAAAACCACATCTTGTTTGGACTTTTTAAGCAAACTCGAGACCTTACTAGATATCAATAATAGCTTCCAATATTGATCTACCCTTTATGAATCCTTTTTTGTCCTCACGAAGCCACCTTGTTAAGTGGTAAGAGATTCTGTTGGCAATAACTTTTGCAAGAATCTTGTACCTGGTTTGAAGCATCGTGATCGAGTGTGAGCTTTCAATCCTATTCTTGTTAGTTGTTTTATGTATAAGCTTGATGACCCCTTTGTTTAGGCATTTGAGAAGCACTCTAAAAGCCAATGCCTCTTGCCAAACCAAATGCAATAGAGTGGCCACCACCTATCTTAAGGATTTGAAAAACTCATTTGTGAGGCCGTCACAATGCAGGTTTTTTCCATTGGGGAGCATATTGATAACTTCAACAATCTCATTATCTGAAATAGGTGCGTCAAGGAGAGACTTCAGATTATGTGGAATTCTCAAGGTAGAGACTCTCGTGAAGGTCATCATGCAATCCCGCATGTGGAGAGAAAGAGGCATGGAAACCCCTAGGAGTTGAGTAAAGTGGCCGACAATAATATCATTGTTTTCTTCCTCTGTTTTGCATTTGAGCCCATTACCACGTATCAACAAGGGAATAGAGTCTCTTGTTCACTTCCCCTTGAGGAGCCACATATCTCGTTAGTTGGTATGTGGATCTTACCTGCCCATCTATCTTTAAAGTATACTTGTAGGTTTTCCTTTGAATTTCTTCCTCATATCTCAACATGCCTCTCATTTTCTCTATTCCCATCTGATATTGGTAGTTCCCTTTGTTGACTTCCTCCTCAAGATGCGAGAGTCTCCCAAAGAGCTTCTCTCTCTCTCCCTCGCTCGAACATTGCGAAGCATTTGAAAGTCGTGACCTGAATTTGGCGAGTCTTCTCAACTAGAGCCCTCCAACTTTTGGCAGGTGCAACACCATTGGGAAACATTGAGGTCCAAACCAAGGTAATTTCTTGATGGACCAACGGAAGGGAGAAAGATGTCAAACAAACATAAAACCAAGGGGCTTTCTTGAGTTTGGTAGTTGGTTTGAAAGTGACAAAAAAAGGGTAGTTATCCAAAATGGCGAGGTCAGTGTGTTGAGAGATGGCGGGTTGCCCCCACTCTTGGATAATGTTCTGTGCAATATAGCTTCTATCGAGTCTTGCTTTCCTCAAGTCATCCCGAGATTGGAGGTTTAACCGAGAGAAGCCATTTGTATCTTTAATATCCACTAGGTCCAGGTGGAGCTTGATTTTGTTTGGGACATCTTTCTCATGACCAACAATGGTGCATCCCTTGTTGTCCCACTGATCCAAAGGGTCTTCAACCATGTTGAACTCTCCATGAAGCATCACGTTGTGGAAGAGCGAGTCCAAAGAGACCCAAGTGTCAATCCTCTCTGACTCCTAGTTTGGGGCATACATGGAGAACATAGTGAGCTAGAAGGCCCCTCTAAAAGAAGAAGTTGTCTAACCATGTTTTAGATCCTCATGGGAATTGACTAGTCTACCATACCAAAAGTTATTTAATCCAATAATTGTGCCACCAGCCCCTCTAGGGTGTGAAGTGGTAACCTAGACATGAGTTGAAGAGATGCATTTGAGTCATATTTGAAGGTTCTCCCCATTGACTATAATCTCTTGAATATAGATGAAATCCGGGTTTAGGCTCTTATCCCAAGACCACTAGCCCATAGTAGCCACTCTTGAGGGGTTTCAACCCCTTGGTGCTGAATGATATGATAATCATTATTGATGATTTCCTTCCTTGGGGAGAGGGACCTTGTCTTTCTCTTCTTGCATTCCTATTTTTTCCTCAAAAAATGAGGTGTCCTAACCACATATCTTACCCTTAAGGGGGATCTTCCATGGCATTTCCAATGGTTCTTTCCCCTTACGAGCCACCTTCTCTGAGAGAAAATTTATCTTTTCTTGAATGTTCAATACAATAATGGATCTCTCACTATTCGTGCATCTTCATTTGCTTGTAGTGAAACCATCCTTTTTCCTTGTGGTATTGCCCTCTTGGTTATCTTCTTTGATGGTGGCAATCTCCAGGGTCTTACCTTCTATATCCACTTCATAAAGATTTCCTTGTGGGAAGTCCAACGCATTGATCTCCTTTTCTAGATTGCAATACAAGTTACTTGGAGGAGCCACAACTATGGTGTTCCTCATAGAGGACCCCAAAGGGCTTTTCTTCCTTTTGTGTTTAACTTACGTCAACCCTTCTTAGTCTATCTCTAAGACACTAGTGTCTTTCTCTTCCTCCATGAAAGGTTGATGAGCTTTTTCCCTAGTACTTGTCTCATCTTCTTTGGTGGTTCCTTGGATTCATTTGTTTTTATTAGAGCTCTGTCTCTCATGCCACTCCTTAATCCTCTGTCGTTGAAGACAACAATGAAAACATGCTTTTGGAAGGTTCTTGTATATGATTTTGTGCTCCCATACTTCCCCTTCTCCTAGGTCTATGGAAATCTTCAAGGGGAGAGCTTTGTTAAGATCACCCTATATGCAGATTTGTGGATGCCATCACACCTTGAAGAAATACTTTGCTCCTTCGTAGATGAAGCCTCCCATGTCATCCCTTGAGGCCATCTCTCTACCAATAGGCACAACAAACACCCTTAGGGAGTCATACAAGAAAAACGGAAGGTTGGAAAGCTCAACCAATAATAGGTAGGGTAGGGGTCTAGACTAGTTTGGGACAAAGTCTGGAAACCACTTAAAAAGCCATAAGGAAGACCTCCCAACTTTCCATGTGCCTACATGTAGTGCTTGAAATGCCATCTCCTTGTCCTTGAAGACCAAAAGTACAAAGTTTGCTAAAAAAAACTAACATTTTCTAACTATCAAGCTACACGGGAACCACTCCTTGCAGAGCCAAAGACACATGAACTCTAAGGGTGGCCTTGGGCCAAAGAGTTGAACAATAAGGCACATTTTCAATAATTCATTTTTCTCTGCAAAAATATTTCCTTGCTTAAAGATGCCACTAGGGGAGAGACATTTGGAGGATTCTTGGTAGTCTCAAAAGACCCCATCACTTGTGGGGGGCCCACATTACTAATCACTAAGGAACAAACCACTCTGGCCATGGGAGTCGGGAGTAGGCAGATAGACAAAGTCAAGAGAGATCAAACTGAACTCAAAACAAACCCACCACCACCAGCACTCACGGCCATGGGGATCCAAAAAAGGAAAGAGGAACTTCTTAAACTTTATCAACCTTGAAAGCTTTAAAAAGAGTCATGGAGCCACGAGTCAGCCCAAGCAGAAAGGGGAGTTACCTCGCGAGGCCACTTTGGAGCAAAAAGGGAAGCTCACAACACACACAAATGCCATCATGATTCCCATGATGGCACAACGTCCCTAGGCACATAGAAAAGCAAGGCGTGTGAGCCTCACACATCACACACAACTATGGCAACCTGAACAAACCATCACAAAAGTCTTCAACGGAGCCAACAAAAAGGAAGAATGCCAACAAAGCGCAAGGATTTGGGTCATAACAAGATTTTCTTGAAGTGGCGACTTAAACGAGTAGAATTAAGCAACTCTTTGGAAGGCGATACTCATGAAAAGCTGGCTTTTAGAAATTGCCCAACAAACTAGAACTTGGGACTTTTTGGATTTGAAGGAACGTGACGCCCTTGAGCCGAAGATAATTAGGAATGGCGACCTTCAAGAATTGACGTCTAAAAGCCACGATCCTTTAAAATACACGAATCTTTGGAGCTGAAAAAATCTTGAAAAATGTGAAACTTTGAAACTCTGAATCTTGAAGCTACACAAATCTTTGAAAATGGTGAACCCTTGAAAAACACGACTCCCTTGAAAATACATGATCCTTTGAAAGCTTCGAATCTTTAAACTACACAAACCTTTGAAAATGGTGAACCCTTGAAAAATGCAACTCCATTGACTCAATTGGGTGGTTAAGCTTCGTGCTGCACGGAACCTGAGTGTCACCTGCTCTGCCACCTTCCACTCCCACTTACACAATAGTTGTGACTCTCTGATTCAAGAAATAGAACAATGGGACTCCCTTGACACAGACAAACACTTCTGACCCAAACAAATTTCTCTAGCCTTCCTTCGAGTGATGACTCCAACACTCTCTTAATACTCGCAGGATTCTTCCTACAACCAACGTGCTAATCTATTCACAGTAATCTTCGAACGCACGCCCAACAAGTGATGACGAAGCTCTAAAAGACTCCATAGTTGGTGCGTCCTGCACTCGATCATATTCGATTGATGTTCTAAAGAACTCCATAGCTTGCGAGAAGAGTGTTCAATGATGTCCATGCTTTCTGTAAGAATCAATTCAGAGTCACTACAACACATCGAGGGTATACCGAGGTTGCTACCGAGGCAAATGAATTGATGTGAATTCTTCGCAACGTCGGTGTTGCAGTCGGTATAGGTGTCGGAAACAAAGCGCCGGTATGGCATCGGTATAAGCATCGGTATATGCGTCGGTATAAGCATCGGTATTTCCGACGCAAATACCGATGTCTATACTGACGTCCGCTGGGTGTACTGGCGCATATACCGATGACCATACTGGACCTACCGACGCGTATACCGATGACCATACCTGCACAAATCTTTTTGGACAGAGTTTGTTGTCTTTTGCTAAAGCATGAAGTTGTTTAGCAAAAGACAATACACTCTGCCCAACTGAGTACATGTGTTATGTACTCTAATGGCAACCAAAACATAAACTTAAAAATGAACAATGATTCATGTACAGAAAGTCGTATATTCCATAAATGAAAAATGTACAAAAGTGTGGCAAAGCACTTACATATAGGAATCAAATACAAAATTATGGTACATCATTGCCACATAGGAGTGTAATACAAAATTTTGGCAATGTGACAAAACACTTCCATATAGGAATCGAATACAAAATTATGGTTCATCATTGTCGTATGCGAGTGTGATACAAAATGTGGCATTGATCAAAGTATTTACACCTACAATCTTGCAACAAAACATATGTATAAAATAAGATCAATTAACATGACATTTATAAACAACAACTAAAAACACAAAACCAAGATATAACTTTACCTAATCAAGAATATTCTCCCATGAGACGATTGCACCGTGTCCCTCTAAGTCTTGTAACAGTGCAGTCAGTCCATGTCGATATCCATACGATTCTTCAGTTCGCGTTGGAGGACGACCCACTCCCAACTCCTATAATAAATATGCAAAATTCTAGATGAATATACATAATATACTTAACACAAACAACTTCAATAATTAACATCATACTTACAGATCGGTAGCGCATATTGTCGTATCCGCCGCTACCTAAATGCAACGTTCGCATCTCTTTGTTGACGATACCGATCAGGAGTATGTTGATGTTCATCCTGAATCGATTCCCATTCTTCGGCGTCTAGCCATACAGGCTTCGGTAAGCCTGCTTTGAAAGCATCGCGAGCTTCCAATCATCGATGCGACATCACTTCGCGTGTTGTATGTTGTATCCAATTGGAACTCACAACACGATTGCCAGGTGCTGGCCGGTACTCTTCATATATGCATTGTGTGATATGATTTTTAGAGTCCCTATCCTATTCGGCCCATTTTAACATTACTGAATGACCGAATTTGATAGAGCAAAGTTTTCGCATACGTTGTCGCATTGACTTCCCCGCCGCATCCATAACTGGAGCTCCATTACGGATATGATATATCTTCGATTCATCATGATCATGTGCACCCCAAGGTGTACGTGGAGATCCCATCTCATGCTATATGAAGATCTCATCTCATCCAATGTATATATATGCATGCTTAAGCTTGTATACATATGCATTCATGTATACATATGCATTCATGCTTGTTTGTATACATACATATATATATATATATATATATATATATATATATATATATATATATATATATATATATATATATATATATACATATGCATTCATGTATACATATGCATTCATGCTTGTTTGTATGCATTCATGTATACATATACATATGCATATGCTTGTTTGTATACATACATGTACATATACATGTATGTATATGCATACATGTATGCATATGCATATGCATACATGTATACATATACATATACATATGCATATGCTTGCTTGTATATACATATACATATGCATATGCTTTCTTGTATGCATATGCATGCTTAACCTTGTAAGCATATGCTTGCTTGTATACATACATGTACATATACATGTATGTACATGCTTGCTTGCTTACATATGCATATGCATGCTTAAGCATGTATGTATGCATATGCATTCATGTATGTATGCATACGCATGCATGTATGCATATGCATGCATGTATGCATATGCATGCATGCATGTATGCATATGCATATATCCATATGCATGAATGCATGTATCCATATGCATTCATGTATGCATATGCATGCATTCATGTATGCATATGCATGCATTCATGTATGTATGCATATGCATGCATGTATGCATATGCATGCATTCATTTATGTATGCATATCCATTCATGTATGTATGCATATGCATGCATGTATGCATATGCATGCATGCATGCATGTATGCATGCATGGATGCATATGCATGCATTCATGTATGCATATGCATGCATGCATGTATGCATATGCATGTATCCATATGCATGCATGCATGTATGCATATGCATTCATGTATGCATATGCATTCATGTATCCATATGCATGCATGCATGTATGCATATGCATGCATGTATGCATATGCATGCATGTATGCATATGCATGCATGCATATGAATACATGCATGTATGTATGTATGCATACATATGGATACATGCATGTATGTATGTATGCATATGCATGCATGCACGTATGCATATGCATGCATGTATGTATGCATATGCATGCATGTATGTATGCATATGCATGCATGTATGCATATGCATATCCCTCATGCATGCATATGGATACATATGTATGCGTATGCATGCATGTATGCATATGCATTCATGTATACATATGCATGCATGTATGCATATGCATGCATGCATGTATGCATATGCATGCATGCATGTATGCATACATATGCATATGCATACATGCATGCATGCATATGCATACATGCATGCATGCATATGCATACATGCATGCATGCATATGCATACATGCATGCATGCAAATGCATGAATACATGTATGCATTTGCATGCATGCATGTATGCATATGCATGCATGCATGTATGCATATGCATGTATGCATATGCATGTATGCATATGCATGTATCCATATGCATGCATGCATGTATGCATATGCATTCATGTATCCATATGCATGTATGCATATGCATTCATGTATCCATATGCATGCATGTATGCATATGCATGCATGCATGTATCCATATGCATGCATGCATGCATATGGATACATGAATGCATATGCATACATGCATGCATGCATATGCATACATGCATGCATGCATATGGATACATGCATGTATGTATGTATGCATATGCATGCATGCATGTATACATATGCATGCATGTATGCATATGCATATCCCTCATGCATGCATATGGATACATATGCATGCATGTATGCATATGCATTCATGTATACATATGCATGCATGTATGCATATGCATGCATGCATGTATGCATATGCATGCATGTGTATGTATATGCATATGTATGCATATGCATGCATGTATGCATATGCATGCATGCACGTATGCATATGCATGCATGTATGGAAATGCATGCATGTATGCATATGCATGCATGCATGTATGCATATGCATGCATGCATGTATGCATATGTATGTATCCATATGCATGCATGCATGTATGTATGCATGTATGTATGCATGTATACATGTATACATATGCATGCATGTATGCATATGCATGCATGTATGCATATGCATGCATGTATGCATATGCATGTATCCATATGCATGCATGCATGTATGCATATGCATGCATGCATGTACGCATATGCATGCATGCATATGCATGCATGTATGCATACGCATGCATGCATGCATGTATGCATACGCATGCATGCATGCATGCATATGCATGCATGCATATGCATGTATCCATGTGCATGCATGCATGCATGTATGCATATGAATGCATGCATGCATATGCATGCATGTATGCATATGCATATCCCTCTCTCTCTCGCTCTCTCTCTCTCTCAAACAGAAATAAAGAGAGAAGATATTAGAAAACAAAAACATAAAGAAAGATAAAAGAGTGATATATGTTTTACTTACATTGATGTAATTTTTGATCAAAGTTGTCAAAATCCACTTGAAATTCTCCTTCGTTGAATTTCCAAAGATTTGATCTAAAAAATCTCTTGCAAAACTAAAGAGAGAAGAAATTAGAAAAGCAAAAACATAAAGAAAGAAAACAGAGTGATACAATATGTGTGATCTAGTTACCAAAGCGTCAGATCTATAAAAATAGAGGTGTGTTTAGAGAGAGAGAGAGGGAAAGAGAGGGAAAGAGAGAGAGAGAGAGAGAGAGAGAGAGAGAGAGAATTGTTTGACACAATCGTATAAATCCACTTGAAGTTCTTCTTCATCGAATTTCCAAAGAATGCATCCCAAAATCTCTTGCAAAACCAAACAAAGAACATATTAGTAAAGAAAAAACATAGAAAAAGAAAAATGAGAGAGAGAGGGAGAGAGAGAGAGAGATAGTGAGAGAGAGGGAGGGAGAGAGAGAGAGGGAGAGAGAGAGAGGGAAGGGAGGGAGAGAGGGAGAGAGAGAGAGAGGATGACAAACAGAGTTCTGCTGTTGGTGCGCGCAAACCCGAAAGCAGAAGTTCTACATTCAAAACGCACAGAATGACGAATTTCGGGTTCGGGCCCAGTTAAAAAGAGAGGATCGGTATTTCCAGAAAAGTACCGATGCATATACCGACGCCATGATTCTGAGGCAACCTAGCTGTGATTCCGAGGCAATGCAGCATTCCCAAATTTGCCGAGGGGTATACCGACGCCGACGGCTTCCCGTCGGTACACTGACCGTCGGTATTCCCTCGATATGTTGTAGTGGGTTAGATAATAAGAATCATATTATTTCTCAATCAAACACGCACATACACTTACACATACTATTGTGAAGTAAGAGTCAGTGTTGAGTCAAACAATCATAATAGATTTTAATCAACAATCATACACACACATAGAGTTACACATACTACTGTAAAGTAAAAATCAATGTTGAGTCAAACAATCACAATAGATTTTACATATTAATCATACACACATACAATTACACGTACTAATTTGAAGTAAGAATCAATGTTGAGTCACAAAATTACAATAGGTTTTATATCTAAGTCATACATAGACATACTATTGTGAAGTAAGAATCAATGTTGAGTCAAACAATCAAAATAGATTCTAATTCTCATTCATACACACGTACAGTTACACATACTATTGTAAAGTAAGAATCAATGTTGAGTTAGAAAATCACAACACATTTTAATTCTGAATCATACACACACAAACAGTTACACATGTTATTGTGAAGTAAGAATCAATGTTGAGTTAGACAAACACAATAGATTTCAAATTCTCGATCATATGCACATACACTTACACATACTATTGTGAAGTAAGAATCAATGTTTAGTTAGTTAATCACAATAGATTTTCATTCACAATTATACACTCATATGCACATACACATACTATTGGATGAAACTTTATTGGATCCCTTTATAAGTCAAGGATCTGAGAAGGTATAAATAAGTCTAAAAGACAAAGCCATCTAGAGACCTAGAAAGTTCTAAGTCACTTATTAACACCTTCTCAACCCTTCAATTATAAAAAAGAGGATAAAAGCTTTTCCAACACATACAATAGTTTTGAAGTCACAATCATACACCCACATACACATGCACATACAGAATCACATTAGATTTTCTCTCACAACCATATAACATACACACACATACACATACGCATACTATTGTGAAGTAAGAATCAATATTGATTCCAACAATCACAATACATTTTTACTCACAATTGTACACACATACATATACTATTGTGAAGTAAGAAATAATGTTGATTCAAACAATCATAATAGTTTTAACTCA
This sequence comes from Ceratopteris richardii, assembly GCA_020310875.1. NCBI lineage: Eukaryota > Viridiplantae > Streptophyta > Polypodiopsida > Polypodiales > Pteridaceae > Ceratopteris > Ceratopteris richardii. Next base: position 46,554,063 of record CM035415.1, on the reverse strand, counting down.
CAATTATAAACAAACAAAGTATTTTTCTTTAGTTTTTTAATATTAAAAGACTACATATTTTCAACAAGAGCTTTGTTCTTTATATGACACTATAAGCTCACAAAAACCAAAGTAACTCTAATGAAATATGATTCTAAGGGTATCTGAATCAATCCTTTTTTATCCAAAAAGTATTCGATCGATATTTTTTTTTATCAAAATGGTTTCTGATCGAAAGCTTTTTTATCAAAATGTCTTTGAATCACGGTGCAAAAAAAAAATTAATCTTTTCTAAATAAGCTGATGTGGTCATGAATAATTTGGTTGAATAATAAGGGTTCAATGCAATAAAGGAATTGTCCAATAGGGAATAATGCAGCCTAGATCTCTCTATGTGTGGAGAGAGAGAGAGATCTCTGTGTGTATGGAAAGAAAGGAAGGTGGATGTGTGTGAGGGTAGAGAAAAAAAGCAAAGGGCGAGCATAATTTAGTTGAGATCGAGATGCTTTGCACGAAAAAACAGAGTAGTTAGTTTCGAGTTCAAAAGAAATGACTAGTAGTAGGCTTTCAGCTTTGGGTTATTAAACAAAGCATCAATATAGAGGCCAATATAGGCATCAGTATAAGCATCTGTATGTCCAATAGAATACTAAGGCCTTTATCAATGCCTATACAGATGCCTATACTTGGACCCATATCGGCATTAAATTTTTTTGATGCTCATACCAGTGGTAATTTTGCAAGGATCATACCAATGCTGGACTGACCATCACTATGGCTATTGTTGTTTTTTGAAACATTTCAAATGGTCATATTGATGTTGGGGTGACTTTCAATATGGATAACATTGGTTTGGGGCCCATATATTATAGTTATTGTAGGGATACCCCTAATCATCATGTTCTAACTTAAAAGAACATGTTTTCACATCTTTGGTGGGATTCACTTCATATTCCATTTGAATAAAGGTGAATCTACTGTTAGATACCGACTCAACTGATTTAAGTTAAGGATCCATAACTCGAGTTAGAAGACAGAAGAGCTCTTTGGGAAAAATTGAAGATCTTTCCTTGAGCATAATGTTCTAATCTACAAGAATATATATTCATCTCCATGGTCTAATTCATTTCATATTCCAAACAAATAGAGGGGGATCTATTGTCCAATCTAGTCATGTGTTTTCATTATTATCATCATTTTGGTAACATATCAATATAGTCTATTCTTCATTATCTTTATTAATTTTTGTTATTTCTTCTATTGTTAAATCTATGTTCTCATAAATGACAGCATTTGTTGGTGGACTAATATTGATTTTTAGTAGTTTATCTTCATCATCTATAGAATGAACATGTAAAGTATTTTCATTCTCATTAAGTAGATTATTATCATTATTATGTAAAACGTTTCTAATTTCTCTCTAAGATGTCGGTAAGTCAATATTTGAAGATGAATCATCAACATGACTTTCTTGGATCTCTAGGTTGAACATGAATGAATTTCCACCAATGATCGACCTCTAGGTTGAACATGAATGAATTGACACCAATGATGTGCATTAGCTCTTCTCTAAACAAAATGTTTATTTAATATGCCTTTGGAAGAATATGAGATTCTCTAGTTAATCACATTATTTTTGAAGTTTTAATTGCCAAAAACCGAGATAATTCCCTTCTCAATGTGGAACTATTGCCTTAATACTCGGGAGGAAATGAATCCACCTTCAAAATAATATATAAATATAGATAAATAGAACAAAACTTCATTATTATGTGGCTAGAAAAATACCAAATCATGTCATAAAAAACATAATTTTCTTTTTCGTTTTTGAAGATACAAAATGATATTTTGTAGATAGCAACATCAATTTGTACGTAGCCAAGTTTGATTTCTTGAAAGAAGCAATTATTGGAGATAGACATCTGCGGAATCACGCGAACATTAGAAGGAAGGAGAAGAAGCTTGAAGCACAACACACAATACTGAATGTATTACTAGAGGATGTACAAAGATAAGTAGCCCATTAGGGCAATAGGCATATATACAAGCCAGGGGGAAAAACCTGCTAAAGAGGGAAAAAAGTGCCCCGAGAATCCTACTGTGTTCACACACACCACTACCTAAATATATCAACAAATCCCCCCTAGGAGTGATGGGGTGAACAAGGAGCTCGCACTCATGTATAAGGAAGTGCGAAGCTATGTGGAAATCACTCCACAAAAGGAAGTAATCCCAAAGCTTTGTGAAAAGCTTCAAACTTGTCCCTAGGTAGAGCCTTCATGAAAAGTTCTGCAATGTTCTCTTGTCTGGGCACATATGCCAAGCTGATCTCCCTAGTAGAGAACCTCTCCTTGGCATAATGATAATGCATGTCAATGTGCTTAGTACGAGCATGGAACACAGGGTTCCTCGCAACTACCAATGCGCTCTAACTGTTAGTGAAGATGGTGGTGGCAGAAGACTGACCAACACCCAAATCAACCATAAGGCGTCTAAGCCACACACACTCAATGGTCACTGTGAAAGCTGCCCTATACGCAGCCTCACAACTGGTAGTGGACAAAGTAGGTTGCTTCTTCTCAACCAAGATATACATGAGCTACCAAGCATGAAGCAAAAGCCACTAGTGGACACACAAGTGTCATAGCAACTAGCCGAATCAGAGTTAGAAAAAGCATGCAAATCTGGTAGTAGTGGTCCCCCTTGCGATAAAACAACCCAAGTAGCCCTGTTCAACTCAAGTAGCGAAAGATGCGCTTAACCGCATGCCAATGCTCAACTCCTGGGCAATGCATAAACCTGCTCATCTGTAAGACAGCAAACTGAATATCTGGCCGAGTAATGCATAGGTAAATTAAGCATCCAATAACTTGCTAATAGAGAACAACATCAAATGCATCTCCAGCATCATGAAGACTCAATCATAAACCTATCTCCATAGGCGTGGCAATAGGCTTATAGTCTTCAAGGCTAAAATGCTACAATAATGTGTCAATATATTTCATTTGACAAAAAACCATTCCACCATCAACTTGTATAAACTCAATGCCCAAATAGTGATGCAAATGCCCCAAATCAAACATCTCAAATGAGGCATGCAAATCAGCCTTAAAATCAGCAATATGCTTCTCAATAGGACCAGTAAGCAGCATGTCATCAACATAGACAACAATGATCAGAAGCACATCCTTAGCACGCTTAACATATAAGGTGCTTTCAGTTGGACTGTTCTCAAAATCATGTGCAATCAGATAGGCATGTATCTTCTCATACCAAGCACGTGGTACTTGTTTTAAACCATATAATGCCTTCTTTAACTTGCACACCTTTTCATGCCCTTTTTGCACAAAGCCACGGGGCTAAAAAACATACACTTCTTCATGCAAGTCACCATTCAAAAATGCAGTTTTAATGTCCAACCGATGTACATTCCAACCATGATGAGCTACAAGTGCGTAGATGCTACAAACAGTAGTCATTCGGCAAGTAGGAGCAAAGGTTTCATCAAAATCAATGCCTCTTTCCTATGCATAACCCTTTGCAACAAGCCTAGCCTTATACCTATTAATTGTACCATCAGGTTTATGCTTCAACTTGTATACCCACTTAGTGCCAATGGTCTTCTTGCCAAGAGGCAAGGCACATAAAGACCAAGTACCATTCTTCATTATTGCATCATATTTAGATTGCATAGCAACCATCCAATTTTCTGAATTTTGTGCTTCATCAAACGAAACACGCTCAATCTCATCACAAAGACTAGATGTAGCCATAGCATAGCAATCTGATGTAAAACAGGCACTATGAGAGCTTGATCAAGTATGATATAACAGAGGTGCATCTAATTTGCTGTCAGGCAAGGTCTGCTCCAACCATTTTGGCATAGTTCTTGCCTACTCAATATCAACTGTCTCATCAATAAGTGCATCATGTAAATCTGCATCAAAAATAGAATGATCTGCATCATCACATGAAACTTGCAAAGGCAGAGAAGTTTCCTCAATAGGACCAGCACTAGACTGTCCACTTGTAAAAAGAGGTAGCAAAGTATCATACATGTCTTTGGAGCTAACAAATATCTCCTTAGTACATGAAAGCAATGGCTTAATAGCATCTTCCACAAAAACAACATCACGGCTAACCAGAATGCATTTAGTCTGTGGATGATACAGGCAATAGCCTTTACTTTGAGAACTATACCCAACAAAAATACATTTTACAGCTTTATCATTGAATTTTCTGTGATGTTGTGCAGTCACTAATGCATATGCCAAACAACCTAAAACACGCAGATGAGCAACAGATGGCTTGCGATCATGCCAAGCCTCATATGGAGTGATAGACTACAACGCTTTAGTGAGACACCTGTTAAGTACATATGCTGCACACATGAAAACCTCAAGCAAGAAACTATGTGGTAAAGCATGACTCTTGACCATACACCTCACCATCTCCATGAGTGACATGTTCTTTCGTTCAGCAAATCCATTCCATTGAGGTGTATACTGCACTATACACTAGTGTTTTATCCCACTTTTAGCCAGAAAAGTCTTTGATCTTTGTTAGGAAACTGTCCATAGAATCACCTTCATTCATGTGCTCACTCTCCAACTATTTTCGGAGGTAAGCAACACGAGCCTCATTCCTAGCTTGGTACAATGTGGTAAGTGTATCGCAAGCATCCTTAGCTGCTGTGCAAGAGCGAATGTGAGGAATAATGACACGTTTGATAGACAAAGCTATCAATGTCTGTGCCTGAGCATCTCTACCATCCCAAAGAATCTGCTCTACAGTAGGTGCAGCAGAAAGCACAGCATGAATAGGAATATGTAGGATATTATCATCCTCGAGTCCTTCTGCATCACCTTCAGTACCTGCAGTTGTAATAGTTGTAGGTGTGATAGGACCTTTTCCGACACCCTGCACAATGTTCCATAATCCTTTTGCAACCAATACATGTCACATCATATAAGCGCATAATGGGTAGTTGGTACCATCCAACTTATCCTCAACAGACAACATACGGAATACATCACTTCTTTCAACCATGGTTAGTGACTAAAATACCTTGATGCAGAAAATTGACTCTATCTCAAAAAGTTGAACAGAACTACACACACAAATTCCACTAGACCTGTAGAAGACTTCAAGATGCTTATACTAGCGAATAGAAATTGGTATATATATCTTTGGCACAAAAGGATGAAATAGCCTACACAAGCACTGCGATAGTATGTTCAAAGGCCAAAACGAGCTTAGATCATGATTTTGGCACCCACAAAGCGAAGCTGTTTTGAGCTCGAAAAGATGCTGAGTATGCTCACCAAAATTCATGCAATTCTGAGACTGCAACCGGAGGAGTGTCGATGGCACCCTAGATGAAGTGATGACCTGCTCGAATACCAATTGTTGGAGATAGACATCTGCGGAAGCACGCAAACAGCACAAGGAAGGAGAAGGTGCTTGGAGAATAATACAAAATATTGAATGTATTACTAGAGAGTGTACAAAGATAAGTAGCCCATTAGGGAAATAGGCGTATATACAAGCCGGGGGAAAAAACCTCCTAAAGAGGGAAAAAAGTGCCCCAGCGGTCCTAGTGTGTCCACACACCACTACCTAAATATATCAACAGTAGTAATGCTAGAATCCTCAGTTTTATGCAAAGAATCAATAACTTTGATTCTAATATGTTATCCATAAGGCCATAAAGATATAAAAACAAAACAAAACCTCATTATTATGTAGCTACAAGAATACCAATTCATATCATAAAAAACATAATTTTCTTTTTCTTTTTTGAAGATGCAAAATGATATTTTGTAGATAGCAACATCAGTTCCTATGTAGCCAAGTTGGCTATCTATAAGGTTTGGATATTTTGAATTAGCACATGATATTTTCTTGAAAGAAGGAACAATGCTAGAATCCTCAGTTTTATGTAAAGAATCAATAACTTTGATTGTAATATGTTTTCCATAAGCCCATATATTAGTGAACATTCAAGCCTACGATAAAAAAATAAGTTATTAGAAGAGAATTTACATATATGTGCAAAAAAATAATATTACTAGAATGAAATTACATTTATTTTAAAACTATCATTAACTCCCTCTAGTCATCTAAGATTCTCTCATTTTATTGCATGGACTCGTCGCATACAAGAATAGCCAATCTATAAAAGAATATGTATGTGTATTCACATTACTATCAAGATAATATATATATCTTTTGTTTCTTTGTCTTTTACTTCAGAGATTGTTTCCCTATTCATGCTCATTAATAAAGGCTTGCATGCATTTTCCATTATATGCAATAAAAGCAGAAATATCATTTTTTTCCTTGCTACGTAAATTGAAATGGAACTCCTTTAGGTGAAAATATATTATTTATCAGTTTTTGAGCAAGACTTGTTAGTCCATGCACATGGAGCTTCTTCATAAGCTCTTTCAAGGTATTCAATAACATATTACATGCACTTCTTAAGCATCCATCATTTTTCCATAGATCCTTCTACTTTTCCTCTTTCACACATAAAATTTTAATATGCACATCAATTGCTTGATCCAAAACATTAATCAAGTGTTAACAAATCCTAGAATCTCTATTTAATCTAGAACACGGATCAGTAAATGAGCCTGAATATCAAAAGAAAGATGTTGGAAGCTCTTTCTCCATCAAACATCATAGCTCTCTACATTCACATTTCTTTTGTGGGATCGAGTCTTTATTAGTCTAATTTGATGTAATACACCTCTTATCAATTAAAATATAAAAAAACTAATTCCTAAAGAAAAGATATAAAATAGTCTTATATATTAAACATAAAAGTATGATAATTACCTTATAAGCAATCCAAGATGATATATCATGTCCCATACACCTTTTGTTACACATCTACCAGTAAAAAGAGGCGGAATATGCTTCAAAATGTTGTGAAAATCATGTGTCTTTAACCAAGATAAGCTAATATCATCTAAAGTAAACATGTTTTGGAAAGATGCTCTGCTCCATATCCTCTAGGTGTTCCAATCGAGTGAATTCTATTCTTAATAGTTAGCATCTTCTTTTTATCAAAAATTATCCATAACTTTGATTTCGAGTTTTGATCCTCTAAATCATTTCTTCATGTTGTTGTGTCTTTTAATACAAGAAGACGTTGCAATAATGAATAACCAACAATTTTGAATATATGCATACGATCAAGAAAATGATAGATCTTTAACTCTCTCCGATACTCCACAGAATACCATGTTGATATACTCTCTACGGGTGACAATTTTCCTTCACCTCTAATCTTCACATTCTCATCATCTTCCTCATCAGTTAAGATTTTGGATTGTGGATCTATAAGAGTTTCTTCTATCCACTTCCAATACCAATACATAGGTGTCATTGGCCTTGGACACTAACTTCCATTAAAATTTATCACTTCTCTTTTCTTTCATAATATATGATCGTTATAAAAGAACCATTGATGTCAAAGATAAATATTTTTGTTGAGATTCTTATTACAAACTAATTTCAACTAATCACCATAGTAAGGAAAAGCCTTATATCCCCTAGTAGATATTCTTGCACGCATGAGAACCATAAAAATTATAATAAAATTAACTCACCTATAATTGTATATGTAAGAAAAAAATAAGAGCACAATGGAATAGACCTGTAGAGAGAGTTGAGAGAAAAATGCACATAAAGATAGATGCAGATTAAGAGATAAAGAACTCGAATTCTTGAATTGCTGAGCATAATGCAGTAATGATGATGTTGTCTACCCGTGCGCTTCCAATGCGGAGCTTGGATGGTGATCTAGGCAGACTCTAGATGAAGGGCTTACTAGTGCGCAATGTTATGTCAAGCTCATCCTAGGCCATGCTTATATAGCTTTTACAAGGTGATTCAATATAGCTAAACATATTGGGGAGATACAAAATAGTCCATAAAATATATCCTATGATAATATATCCACCACAAGAAGTCTTACCATCTGGGCACTACGGACCGAGGGGATAGGCCCCCTCGGGCCCCACAAAAGGGGGCAAGCCCCCCTCTACACTTCTATGGGGAAACCACATGATGCCACATGCCTTTTTTCTCAGCTTGAATGGCAATAAAATGGCCTGGAAGTTTATGCCCTACCTAAACCAATGGCTAGGCTCACAAAGATCATCTATAGCCATCAACGGTCACACATAGACCTCATCTAACTTGCAAGTTAGGGTTCCACAAATGTCCGGGCTCTCACAATGGCTTCTCCTCATAATAGTACAATTAGCTTTGTTCTAGCTTCTAGAACTAATTGGTGCCAATGACTTTACATTGAGGGGGTTGATCCACTAGCTCCCAAGTTCCATTCTTCATGATGTTGTTGTATTCTATTTACATGGAAGTGCTCCAATTTCCATCATGGAGTGCCTCCTCCACATTGGTTGGTTCCTTTTTTTCTTCTTGAATGAGATTAGGCATCAAGGTTGTGTCTACAATATGGGAACTTGCCCTTCTTTGTTCCTCTATTCTTTGTGATCACCTCGATCCATCTGCAACATGTTCTAATGATTGTGGGATGGGGTTTTTAGAATCATAGAGCTGCCTAACCCAACGTGGCAATGGATTTTCCACTTGGGTGACCCATAGGTTGGTGACTTTTAGACTCACCATCTAAAGATGATGCTTCCTTCTCTTGTGTAGAAGGGGTAGCTCTTGATCCGGGTTCATAGTGGTTTGCCCCTTCGCCTGATGATAGAGTGGAAGCTCTCTTTTCCTCCTCCAGTACATGTGGTTGCTCCTCCTTAAACACCACATCGCAACTCGCTATGATCTTCTTAGCCTTAGGGTCATAAAGCCTATAAGCCTTCTTATCTATGTTGTACCCTAAGAAGATACATTTGATGCTTTTTGGTTGAATCTTATTTCTCTCCCTATCTAGAACATGTACATAACATTCACTTCCAAATACTTTGTAATGGAAAAAAAGGCTTTTTACTAGTGTAGGCTTCTTGTGGAGTCTTTCCATCGAGTGTCTTAGTGTAGCTTCAATTCAAGATGTAGATAGTACTATTAACAACGTTTGCCCAAAATTGATTAGGTAGACCCTTTCCCTTGAACATGCACCTTGCCATCTCCATGATGGTTTGGTTCCAATGTTCTGCAACACCATTCTGTTAAGGGCTATGTTCCATTTTGATTCGATGCTTGAATCCTTTACCCTTGCAAAAATCTTCAAACTCTATTGATGTGAACTCGTCACCATTGTCTATCCCGAATTTCTTCATCTTCTTCCCTATTTGCGTTTGAACAAGCTGAAGCCATTATTTAAACTTACCAAAAGCCTTAGCCTTATCACAAAGGAAACACGCCCACATCTTCCTGCCATAGTCATTGACAAGTAACATTAAATAGGAAGATCCACCCTAAGGGGTGTGAAGCCATTTCTCCATAGAAGTCAACGTGCATCAACTTTAGAGGATAGATTGCTCTCTTCTTGCTTTCTTGTGGAAATGCCTCCCCCTGTTACTTTCCCATCATGCAAGCTTTAGATGGTTCCTTCATTTCTACAATTGATGGTAGATGTGCAACCATACCCCATCGCTGCATCTCGTTCACTATAGGGTATATAATGTGTCTGAATCTCTCATGCCATAGCTTACTTGTGCCCACATTTTTAGTGGCTATAAGAGCACACAACTCATACAGGTTGTTCCTCCTTATGCCAATCTCAACAATGTTGTTTTTATTGTCCATAATCTTAGCTCTAGTCTTATTGAAAGATACTTGATGATCTTGATCAGGTATAGAAGCTACTAAAAGTAGATTTTGTTTGATTTGTGAACATATAACACATTTGAAAGCTTTCTGATATCGCCATTAGAGTTAATGAAAGAAATCATACATTTGCCCTCTGCAAGACATCTTGGATTGTTTCCTACCTTTCCTGTGATGGGTTCCTTTAGAGGCTATAAGGAACTATAAAGGTCTTTTCTGCTCGTCATGTGATGGGATGCACCATTTTCCAACACCCATGAGTCATCCGTTCTTGAATCTTTAGCAAAGGAGCACACCTCCTCTATCCTAACAAATAACTCAAGCTCTATTTTTGTTGTCTTGGCAGACTCCTTGCCCTTGCCATCTTTTGAAGTGCCACTCTTTTCTTGTGCCTTCTTGATGTGACGGTCTTGGACTCTGTGTCCTTTTATCTTGCAATGGAAACACGCTCCCTTGAACTTCTTTTTGTCGTTCTTCTTTTTGTCTCCATCTTTTGATGAGTCTGTTTTGCCTCCTTTGGCATTTATTATGAATGCAACACCTCCTTTGCTGCCACCAATGCTTGCCTTGATCTAGAGCTCCTCCTCCAAGAGTAAGGCACTAAATTCTTCAAATGTTAATGGTTGAGGTCTGATTTGAGTATTAAGAGCAGCTACCAAACCATCAAACTTATGTGGATATATTCGAAGACAATGCCAAGCTAGCTCCTCACTTGACTTTTTAACATCTCCTCCTGCCATTTGATCTTCTAGATTCTCTATGCGAGTGATAAACACCTCTACAATTTTCCCATCAGCAAACCTTTTTACTACTAGCTGATTCTCCAAGTTCTGAATCTGTATCTGATTATGAGTTTCATATTCATTTCTCAATATGTTCCATGCTTCACATGCCTTGGTATTATGCTAAATGAGAGTAAAAACACTATCAAAAGTACTAGTAACTTGAGCACAGAGTGGAGATGTGTTTCTATGTTTCCAAGCACATAGAAGATGAGCATCATGAGGAATCATTCAACCAAGATTATTAGGATTAGGTGTTTCTTGGGGCTCATGATTAGTCCCAAGAACAATCTCTCGAAGCTCATATGAATCAAGGAGAGAAGTAATTGTAAACTTCCACAAGGTATTTGCACCATCAAGTTTACCTTCCATGAAGGTTGGTGGTCATATCTGCATTATTGGGATAATCGACATCATTGCTACTTATGCATGTGCACCACCTACTCTTGTTGGTGAACCTCCTTGATTCCTAGTCATAGATGATGATGCACCGCTTGACATCTTCTCTCTTTTGTCGTTGAGACCTCTTCAACCTCTCCATTTTTGCTTTTGCACCACTTAGAGCCTCCTCAACTCTAATACGATGTAAGAAAAAAAAATAAGAGCAGAGTGGAATAGACCTATAGATAGAGTTGAGAGAAAAATGCAGACAAAGATAAATGCACACTAAGAGATAGAGAACTCAAATTCTTAGATTACTGGACATAATGCAGTTACAATGATGGTTGTGTCCACCCTTGGGCTCCCATTGTGGAGCTTAGATGGCAATCTAGATAGACTCTAGATGAAGGGATTAATAGTGTGAAATGCTATGTCAAGCTCATTCTATGCCATGCTTGTATAGCTTTTATTAGGTGATTTGGTATAGATAAACATAGTGGAGAGATACAAGATAGTCAGTAAAATATATAATCTGACAATATCCCCTAGAACCAGCAAAAGGGGACAAGCCCCCCTCTACACTCCCCCCATTAAGGTTCTATGGGGAAATCGCGTGATGCCACAAGGCCTTTATTTTTGCTTTGAATTGGAACCCAGTGGCCTTGAAGTCTATGTCCGACCTAACCGAATGGCTAGGCTCACAAATATCATCTATAACCATCAATGGTCACACATATACCTCACCTAACTTGAAAGTTAGGGTTCCAAAAATGTTTAGGCTCTTACAATTGCTTCTCCTCATAATGGGGACCTTACAGCTTAGAGCACCATGGATCATTTGTCGTCACTTTGGGGGTGGAGTATTGAGCATATCTGATAGTATATATATTAAATAAAAAATTCACATCATTATCTGAACTAACACCATATCTTGGAAAATGGTGTATACTCTAAGCCACAATTGCATTAGGCATAGCGTGTCTTTGATTGATGCTTTTTGGTATATAACTGACGTCAATACTTCTCCATAACTCTTAGAGATGGTCAATGAGAGGAGAAAAATATACATTCATGTCTTTAACTTGTCCTTTTTTTTTACATAAGCTCAACAATAGACTAATCTCCCAAACTTTAATTAATCGAAATAACAATTGTACAAGTGAGCGGGTCTAGTACCCATGGGACCCCCTGAATCCCACAAAGTAGGGACGACTTAAAACTTGCTAGAAGACATTACAAAGAATGTTGATAATCCTTTCATCCCCCCTCATGGGGGCCCACTTGCTTGTAATCTTGTTGCTCTCAAGAAAAAACACTATAAGATGTCAGGGGAGGGGCGGTCTCTTACAATTGGAAATTCTTTTGCCTAAAAGGAAAAGAGATTTTTTTATCAACCATTTTTTAGCAGGGCTACCAAAGTTCATGTCACACCTCTTTTTGAAGATCTTTCAAAGGTTCTCACCTCTTATAGCATTCCAAAGTGCTGAGGAACAACCCATCACTTCACTCAATAGTGCTTGCTTCCAATTGATTTGTCCTTATAGCAATATAGTTCTCCCAAGGGCCACCAAACCAAGTTTATCTTGAGGGAAGAAAAAAAGAGGTGTCCCAAATCGTCATTGCAATGAAGGCATCTTTTACACCATGGAGGGGCTCTGCAACTTTTGTTAGCTTTTACATTGGTTCAAATTCCTTGGTGGGGAATTTTCCTAATAAAAACTAATTTCTTAACCTTCATGAGGGGATGCCAAATAGATCAGAAATTTGAAATCCCACCTAAAAATTGACCAATCTAGACACGATCTCCTATTAAGCATGACATGGTAGTCCAAATTCTTCTTCAATCTAGAATTTTATCAATACTATTGTCATTGCACCATCGAAGAACCTCAAGGAAAGGGGAACAATGCCCAATAAGGAGGCCAATCCTTGAGCCCTCCCAAGAATTGAATCTGCTTTGCAACATGCACCATTCTTCATAGTCCATTCTCATATCCATGTAAATGTTCTCAAATCTAATCCATTATCATGTTTCATGATTCCAAAGGTGTTTCAACAAACAAAAAACTTTGTTCCAAGGCTTCCAAGCTTTTAAGAGGTTCCAAGGCTCAACACCTCTAATGACCTTGATAGGGAACTAGATCAAATCATTTTGTATAATGTGAGCTGCCCATCTCCAATCTACATTGATCTTCACAAATGATTTCATCTTGTTCCAACTATTCCATAGGAAGCAAACTAAGCTCGAGCCTCTGGGAGTTAGCTATTAGGGGAAGAACAAAAGAGTGAGAAGATCCAAAACCTTCCTCCTTGGAAGTCCCACAAGTCTAAGAGCACTCTAGTTTCTAAAAAATCACTTTGGCCCGAGATTCATGCCTGTTGGCTCTCTATTCTAGAGAGTGTTTTGCACGTTCTTTCCAATTGGACAATCTCTTGGTCTTTTGGTCTCAAGCAAGAGAGAGTAAATAATGGAAGAAAGAAGGAACATGTTAACCAGCATAGCTCACCCCATGAGGTTCACCTTGACCTAAGCATGCTTGATGATTCACATGGAAATTGAGACCATCGGTAGCAATCCCATAGAGAAGAAGGGCAAAGGGGAATCCTTGCTTGATAGAATGTTTTAATCAAATAGATTGAGAAGGCCGGAAATGTTGACATCATTTTAATGATTTTTTCACCACATGTGAGGTCTTTTAGAGATTGGAGAATAAAGTCCCACTCGAGTCATTCATACCCTTTATCGAAGTCAATCTTAGGGAAGATAATATCTTGAACGGACTCTTCAATGAAAACTAAACATTCCCAAACATGAATGATAGCCTCAAGGATGGAACTTCCCTTGATGAAACCTTTTTTATCCTCAGTGATTGAGTTTTTTACGTGAAAAGAAATTTGATTAGCAATAACTTTAGCAAGGATTTTGTAACCTATTTGTAACATGGTAAATGGACACCAGCTTTCAATCTTGTTTTGTGTTTCCTTGTTTGTGAATAAGCTTGATAGTACCTTCATTAAGACATTTTGGTAGCACACCAAAAGAACGACCTATTGCCACATCAGGTGTAATGGAGTAAACAAAACGTGCTTGAAGGTCTTGAAAAACTCATTGGGAAGTCCACCTAACCCCAGGATTTTGCAACAACACTACCACTGGCCATGTTGACCATTTACTAGATTTTATAAAAAATGGATTAACCCCATTTAATGCAACACCTAGCTAGATTGCAAGGCTCTTGTGCAAAATCATGCAATCTCGAATCAATATGTTGAAGAGCTACACTATTTTCTCGAATTCTCATTATTCCATCACTACTTTTATGATCAAATCCCCATGTTAAAAGTTTTTTATAATTCATGTCTTTGAAACGTATGTTTAATTCATGAAGCTAATGGAAAATGTCTCAACACCTTTTTGGGGATTTTACTCTCATTGTCATTATGTCAATGAGATGGACACTTTGAACATGTCAAAGAGTCTACATATTCACCTCTATATAAAATACAATCGTTAGGACATGCATGTATACAATGATAATCTATACCAAGATTGTTGATAATCTTGTTCATTTCATCATATGATGTAGGAAGGTTCTTGGTGCTTGGTAAAAACTTCTCAAATACTAACCTACAAGCTCATCAAATATTATGAATGAAAATAAATGAATAACTAAGTAAATAAATATGTGTGTGTATGTGTATGCATATGGGTATGTGTGTATATGTGTATATGTATGTGTATGTATTTATGTGTTTATATGCATATATATATGTATTTATGTGTGTGTGTGTGTATATGTGTATATGTATGTATGTGTGTGTATGTGTATATGTGTGTCTATGTGTGTATATGAAAGTATGTTCATATTTTGTAATTTTATAAGTCCCAATTCATGTGGTATGGCCAATGTGGTTATGTGATATCTATCTGTGTTTTTTTATTCATTCTTGCATTTAGCAAATAGATAAGTCAATAGTAAACTTTTTCATTACATTTCAAATTTTGTTTTGGTTACTGAGGCATGCAAGCTGCAACTTGTCTATCAGGGGCTACTAAATTGATTGGGTGTCTCCTAGTTTACAGAAACCTTAATACCTACCTTGCTAACTTAGACTTAGACATTTGTCTACAAAGTTCATGAAGCCATTAGTAACGCAAGTATTAGGTCCTTTTAAATATTGGAGAAGCAAATTTTTATGGAAGATTTTTAAGGTTTCAAAATCAAAGATGGGAAAATATTGGATGCCAAAGGCCCAAATAGGATTCTTTTCTTATACGTGCCTTTCATTTCTTTCATGCTCTATTATATTAGCTGCTTTTCTTACCTCTTAGATTCTTCGAAGATTAGTAATGATAAGGCCGTACGATTATTGAATCCTATCTTTTGTAGTGCAAGTGTGTCATACCTACTGAAAGTTGAAATGAATAAGTTATCAAATTGATTGATGTTTTTTATTATGGACAATGTAAACTTGTGTTGGTTTTCCCTCCATTTTCATCTACAGGATGGGTGGATAGAAAGAATTCACTCAATGCAGGTTCTTTTTATCACCTTAGCTTTTATCACTTTGGCATGGTTGTATGCATACCAATATGCATGGGCGTATGTGTGTATGCATGCACGTATATGTGTGTATGTGTGTGTATGTATATATTTATGTGTGTATGTTTATGTGTGTATAGATATATAAATAGATAGAAAAATAAAAAATATACGTTAATAGTGTTCAAAATGATACATTACTGCATCCAAAATGATTTTGAATATGGAAAATAAGTAAGCTTGCACTTAGTCGTGTAAAACGACTTTGTTCATATATATGCTTTAGACATTTTTCTTAAAGATATTTCTCATTTTTAGAAATATCAATGGTATTGCTATCGTTTTTGATACCAATCCTCATTCAAATCTACCATGCCATCATCATCATCATCATCATCATCATCATCACAAATATCCTCTAGTTTATCCTCTTTTGAATATAGTTCTCCCAATCTTGCATTTTCTGTAGGATCATTTTTGCCTAGCCTCCTCATGGATGCTTCTGATAAATATCGTGTCTTACTAGAAAATTTGATTGGTGTGTAGGAAGATCATCAATATCATATATTGGAATCTACAAACATGAATAAAAATCATTAGTATTTGATACATAAATGAGACATTAAACAAAAATTTAAATATGAAAGTTAATTTGAAAATAGTTTCAATTAATTAGAGTTTTCATTGCAAGATAGGATAGTTCAACATAAAGTTTTCACTGCTCTCTAAAGGGTTCTCTTTGAGATCTCGTCCATCTACAATTCACTAACAAATCATCACGAGCATGTAATGAAGTAATAGCTTTGATAGCTATGTTTCTTCTTACATCACTACTCATGTATTGTGATTCATGACTTTTTTCACACTCTTCAAATGTGCAATTAGTCATTAAAATATTATGTCTTCACTATTTATTAAACCTATTATATTTTCATGCATGCAAGGTGTTCCATCGATATCTAATACTTCATTTTATG
>CM035415.1:46530135-46532635 GCA_020310875.1 Ceratopteris richardii | reverse complement strand
ATGGCATTCCAATATTTTGTGTAGGACAAAAAAGCCTAGGAGGGGAAGAGTGTTGTGGGGGATACACAAATGAGAAGCATGGATTGCTATGGTGGGCAAACCCTTAAAGATATTTGGGCCTTGATGAAACCTCCAAAAACCCTTCTAATATATCATTTTCCCTATGATAACTACCCCTTATCACTCTTTCTATATTTGTACGGAAAACCCATCTCTTAGCATTAATATACTTTTTTTGAAAAGCATTTCCTTTATGTATGTTTAGAAGGATTAAGGCCTCTTTCCTACATGCACCTATTCGCACTTTTGTATCTCAAGGATCCCGTTTTTATTTGTTTTCATCTCTCATGATTTCCTCTTATTTATTCCATGAGGCCTTCCCTTTACTTTGACAACTTGTCTTTTTTAAATTCCCTCTCGCTCCTCTTTTATATAAGTTGAGACATTCTATGCATTTAGGGTTCCTTGGTCAAATATTACCCTAAGAAATAGAGTGTCACCTAGCACATCTACAACTCTAGTGAGAGTGGATGTGCATGTTGGGGCGGAGAACATGGGAAATCTAGAATTGGACAACTATCACTCATCTCAAAATGTAGATGATAACTCTCTCGGCTCTTTATATAGAACATATATGGATTTTACAATCTTCCATTGACCTTGTATTCAATTTTCATAAGAAATTCATTGGCCACCTTTGGGGAGGCTTCTTCAAAAGTTTTGATCCTAAACTTAGCAATGTGAATTCTAAGCACCTGATGGATAAGAAAATAGAGACGCTTAATGAATTCCTTAAAGATATGCTTCAAAATTATGTAAATGTTAAAAATATTTAGAAAGAGAACTATCGACTATGGACTTTTCATATAATATTCAAGCACTCTTCCATAGGACATAAGAACCTTTCTAATAAGGTATGGGTTTCAATCAAGTGCTCCTTATGCATTAGGATTATAGCATGAAAAATCCAAGCTTTAAAGGTCTTCTCGGAAGACATGAATGAAATGCTTAGCATTGCTAAGGGCAACATTAGGAGATTTCAAGATGGAACTAGAGCTTATTATGAACATCAATGAAGAGAAGTCAACTTTGAGGTAGGAAATGTGTTCTCTCTTAATGTTCCCTCTAGTTTTACAACCATCAAGATGGTACATTTTCGAGAATGATCTTGTAGGTGTTTTAAAAAATTGTAAATCTTGAAGAGAAGATGTAAAATATCTTATGAGATCCAACTTATATAAGACAATCTAATCCACCATGTTTTTCATATGACTCAACTTTAGAGAAAGCCAGTTAGTGAATGTAACAACCTCATTTCTGATAATAAGGTAATAGAACATGTCTCTACTTAATCTAGTCTAGAAGAGATTGAAATACTATTACACTCTTGAGAGAAACTATCAATATTTTTACTATCGATGTTTATTCTTTTTTATAGATGTGAATTCAAAGGGTAAGCAAATATTGGAAAATAGAGCCACATTATGGACATAACAAATGAATGTGGAGATTCAACACTCATGCTAGTAGAGGACAACTTTCAATAACATCCATCACATACACATGGTAGTGAAGGCTTAAATGAGCTCTTCAATCCATGCCAAACGCCTCACATCCACTATTCAAAAGGTGATTATCAAAGCTACTAGGGATTGGAGAATAGAAAGGACAACGTTTGTGAGAGTATGTCAAAGTGTTGTTGACATCCACACCACATGTACATCGATTTGTAACCTTTTGTAGAAATACTCTAGGAAGGAGCATCCATCTTTGTAATATTTTCTACCAACCAAATAGTTTTTATCCATTTCATATCATTATGCAATCCTTCTTTTTTGATGTTCCTATGTTATCATAGTGTTTTATTCCCTGATCCTTGCTCAATTGTATCTTATCGTTCTTAGTGCAATATTAAATTTCCTTTTCTATCAAGAAGGAGAATTTAGATAGATCATGTCTAGTTCCAATTCTAAAACTAAGATAAGGATAGAGAAAAGGAAATTGTGAATCGTTCGAAGATGTCTATTACATCTTCTAGGATAACTATTGATATAGATTCTTTGGGCTAAGGTAAATACTGGTAAGGCATTGGAAGTGGTAACTAGGGGTCTCCTTAGAGGTAGTGTTTATAGTGCATGAATAGCCTTCAAGTTTATAGTGAGATTTATTAATTCTAGATGAGTTTATGTAGGAGAAAGAGGTACTTACGCTTTTTCTTAATATTTTATAATCTTGTAAAGGTAAGCATTTGCTACCTTTAGATTCATGTATTTGGATTGGGATATACTATCTACAATTATACTTCACTAAAAAATTCATTTGTCTATTGTATAGCCATCCTCCAAACTTAGAATCCCAATACTACACTAAACATGATCACTTGGTAGCTAATACATAAGTAAATTAGCTCATGTAGTA
This sequence comes from Ceratopteris richardii, assembly GCA_020310875.1. Lineage (NCBI taxonomy): Eukaryota > Viridiplantae > Streptophyta > Polypodiopsida > Polypodiales > Pteridaceae > Ceratopteris > Ceratopteris richardii. The sequence continues at coordinate 46,530,217 of CM035415.1, read as the reverse complement.
GCACAAATGACCTCTTCATTAGAAAGTGACAAACCATTGGAATAAAATTAGTGAAAATCCAATGTGATGATTAGATGATAGG
>CM035415.1:46495135-46522635 GCA_020310875.1 Ceratopteris richardii | reverse complement strand
GTAGAAGAAAAATTTTGATAATAATGTATAAGACCATTAAGAAAAATCTACATAAGTGAAATATCTAGAAAGATTTCATTAGAAGAGATCAAGTGTTTTCTCAAGTCTTTGATCTTTGTAAAAAAAAACTTTCAATTAAGTATCCTTCATTCATATGCTGATTTGCCAATAGCTTTTGGAGGTAATCAACAAAAGCCTCATTTCTTGCTCTCTATAATGTTCTAAAAGTATCCCAAGAAACTAATCTTGCCTTGCATGAGTCAATGCGAGGGATAATAAAATGTTTGATAAAGAATGATAGCAATCCATGTGCATGTACATCTCTCCAATCCTAAAAAGGTTTCTTTATAGTATATGCAACAAGAACCGCAAGACCACCAAGAAATTGAAGATCATCATCTTCAACGTCATGTATATCACCGTAAATGACTATATTTTTTAGGTCAACTAGGACGTTTTCAAGCACCTATACTATATTCAATGGGCCTTTTACTACAAATACATGAAGCATGGTGTATGTATAAATACCATTCTGCAAAAAATTGATTGTATCTCAAGAAGAATAAAAATACCTAATAAAACACTACAACACTTATCGAAGAATTTGAGGCACTTTTATTGATATTGTTTTGCACAAAAGGAGAAACTTCCTTGCACAATAACTAACATAGTGCATTTGGAGGTTGAAAAGAGCTCAAACAATTTTTGTTTCGCAAGTATACTTACCACTTTTTCTATGATTCTCAGATTATTATTGGGCAAGTGTCAAATCTACCTTGGAGAAAGCGTAGATCTACTCTGACACTAGCTATTGAACTTCAAGGTCTATAGAAGCATAATATCATCAGAAGAAACAAAAAAAAGCTTGGAGGACATACAATATTGAATTTATTAACAAGAAAATATAGAAACATTATTGACTCATTATAGTTATAGGGGTATATACAAGCAAGGGGAAGAAAATCTCGTAAAGAGGTAGAAAAGTTCCCCAATGATCCTAAGTTTATCTAGACACATCTATATCAAAATATATCAATGTAGAGGACATGAAATTCAGTTTTTGCATCCTCCTATTCACTCTACTCCCCAATTTATTCTCATCAAAGTTTCTTTACAAATAGCTATCTTGAGTGCGAGAAGTCTCTACATTGCCTTCTTTATGTGCTTTTAGTCCTTGGGCTTGCTTGTCATACAGATTCTCATTTGTCTTTCAACAAATAATCTAAGGTAACCATACATCAAACTCTCATGGTTTTCAATTCTTTTGCCATTGATCATTTCATATTACTACCCTTGATGCAGCTTTTCTTATTGTAGGTGGTCTCTTGTATTCGGATTTAGCTTCATACTCTCCTATATAATTACAAAGAGTGTGTAGACTCATGGTATGTTTCTCATGAATCCTAAGATTATGAGTTTCACCATACCAACATCATTCAAGATGCTTATCTTGTTTCCTCACACCTATCTCAAGGATAGGCACGTTCGCTAGTTACTTGTTCTTCCATTGAATTACATGAAATCTTCCCTAGACTTTTTAAGCCCAAGTTTCATTCATATCTAGTATGGTCTTTTTATCTCTATTTTTTTTCTTGGCAATTTGTGTATATGAGGAATTTCTTTCAAAGATCCAATTTGAAATTAAGATATCCCTTATATGCTACTTTTTGTGGTGAATTCCTAGAATTGGCATTGTGGAGTTTTTGTATTTGGACCCACTATGGACACATGTTCTAGCATGGCCTCAACAACCTTTACCATTTTCATGCACAAGGCTAACCTTTTCCATTATGGTCTCCTCTAGTATAAAACTTTTCATGGCACTAGAAGTTATGCTTGACGACTAATGTCAACTCATGTGTTTTTAAGAATATCTATAGGTCTTCGAGCATAGGATCTACTAGAAGTGTTCCTAACTATTGATTCCTTACATTCCTCGTGGGTTCTTATGAGATGAATCTCACCTACATTAATGATTGTGTGTGCTTTTGATAGTGTAAGTAAGCAATGGATATTTTACTTGTTCTTATTGCAGATTCTCCTTTAGATCACTCATTCTTTGTTTGTGCCTTTTAAGTTTTCTTCTTACTGTCCATGGATGTGACCTCTTTTTATGTGCGCTTTAACTCTTTTTAGTTGTGTTTTCTATGACTCTCACTTTTCATTCCTCTTCATTGTCATCTTATGGACTATTTTTTTGCACTTATATGTTCCTCTAGTACCTTTGATGTGAATCTTTTCCCCATACATGGGCACTATTTACTCTAGTGTTGGATAGAGTATCCTTCCACATGTTATCACATACATGATACACTCATAGATTGTCCTACTATGCACTAAGCCATACTAAAAATGTCTTAGTTTAGTTTTGTTTGTCATCAATAGAAAGAGCTAGTCCAACCATCTATCTTCTCTTTGTGTCTTACTGCATTTGTGCTCCTTGTGTGTGCTTCTTGGGTATCTCCCACACTTATTCACACACTCAACAATGGTATCAAAGTATGTTAAGCTCCTTCTCAAGTTTTGGTTTTTTGCATCACGGCCCACATATAGTTTTAACAATGCAAATTGACTCTAGAGCATAGAAAATTGGATTTGACTAGGTAGAAAGCATTTCCACCACCTACACTACATCTTTACCCCTGTTTCAAAGCCATTCATTGAGTCTAAATTGACATAAGAGTTATAGACTCTGAGATAAAATTTCAATGTTCATTTCAACTTTCATTAAAGTACAGACATGTCACAATTGTTCTTTAGTGAAATAGTGGGCAACAATGACTTGTTTGTCATGCTTCTAGCTGAAGATGTAATTGATGGAACCAACAATCTAATGTGGTCTTACATGATGAAGCATGTTCTTGTTGCAAAACAAGTATCAAACATAGTGGTACATGTAGATTGAAGACTCCTAGGTTATTCTACTTCAAAATTAAGAGTCACACATTGAGCTTCTTCTTCAAGTACAAGGATTACTCCTTTGCATCCTACATACGAGAAACTTATATGGGATGGAAGACATGCTCAAATGCGTGCATTGATTGTGCTTTCTATGAATCATCATATAGTTCCACACATTCTGCCATGTTCTTCATCAAGCGAGGCATGGGACACTCTTGCTTCTTTGTATTCGGTGCATAATGAAATTAGTGTTGAATACGTGAGGAGGCAACTTGAAGATGTCTATGGCTAAAAAAAAATGATTTAATGGATGTACATGTGACATATGTCAAGGACTTGAAATGGAAATTGGTAATAATAGACGTGATTATTTCGGATGCATCACTATTCTCTAAATTTTTGAAAGGATTAGTATAAATTTTTCAAAGCTTTTCCACTACATTCGTTTCTTCTTTTTTTTTTTTCAAAAGTGAATCCAAATATGTATGCACTTGATGGTTTTGTGTCTCTTCTTTTTCAAGAAGATAAAGCTACACTGAATAGGAGTGATTTGATTGAGGGAACGTAAGCACTTGCTATCTGATAGAAAGGGAAAATTGAGTATGGTTTAGCTTGGCAAATATTACCGGATGGCTAGTCAAACTATTGATGAGTGTAGAAAGATTTCTAAGAACAATGAAAAAGAGAAGGAATATGACATGTATATTGTTGAAAGCTCTTCAAATGCAAAGAATGATAAAAGAAACATGGCTCAAGATTCTTTGGCATGTGTTATGTAGCATTTCCTCAATAACAATCTATCCTCAATCACAATCTTTTGATCTCTCAAGAATAATAGAGGAGAGAAAAACATAAAGATTGCACAAGATGAGAGAAAATTTGATGCGGAAGAGTAGAAAAGATATGACATATCTAGTGTTTCATCCACAAACCAAGAATATTGAGGTGCATTATCACTATGTCAAAGAGCAACTTCATGTAGGAGATATTTATTTGGTATATCTATCACGTTTTGTAGAAGCAAGGGTTTACTAGAGCTCATTGAGTTTATTCTCATAACTTTGTGTTTTGCATAGGATTCTTATCATGAATTTTGATGTTTAAAGAAGCTCAATGACTTATTTTTAAGTTCCTTTTTCCCCAAATCCATATGGACAAAAAACTTATTTAATAGTCACAATTTGTTGAAGAGTGGAATTTAGACCATCCTTCTTTTGGGATCTTATGATTAGTATCCTTCTTTATTTGGAGCTTCTATGGTATTGTTATAATGTATCCACCCCACACCTACCTATGCTGAGAATACTTTCATGTTGTAAAGAGTTGGTTCTTATAATTTGGGCATGTGTTTGACAGTACAATTGATCTACACGATAGATCTGGTTTTATGCTATAATTTAGTAGATTAACCACAACATTTAGCACCACTATTAGAAATTTTGTTGTTTTTCACGTTCTCCATTGAAGCTCAAAGCTTGGAGGAAGGTGAGAAGAGAACCTTTGTAAAGGTTTTTGGGAGAACTTTGTTGCGTTTAGTGAAAATTTCTATGCAATATTTTTTCTTCATGAATTTGTGCCAATGTAGCCATAACAGATGTTGATGGAAAAGGTGGCCTGAACAAGATTGCCCATAGTCTCCATGGAGGTGCTTAGATCAAGATGATCATCCCTCGACATGAAGGAAATTACAGAAGGTTTATAAGTATGCTACCACTCCCAAGGATAGAGAAAAAACCAAAACTCTATAATGCACATATATGCAACATAAAAGAATGTAAGTCTATGTACCAGAGATGTTATGCCATTTCTTCATGTCGGTTTCAAGTGTCATAACGGACATATTTCATGTTGCGTTCAAGTGTCGAAGGGAATGGATGTATTTTATGTCAATTTCAAGTGTCGAGAAGAAGACGCACACTTGGTGGATCACTTCAACCGCGAAGTCCAATGACCCACATAGGGTGCATTATGCAAGCTTAGGTGGTGGAATGGAGCCTCAAAGAGATAATAAAAACTCAAGAAGAAGATTCATCACATAAGTTACAAGACGTAGTATCTTATGGGAGAAAGAAATTAGTAAAATTCTTCATACAATTCTAAGTAAAATAATGAAAAACATACAACTTACCAGTTCATAGTTGATCATAAAGTTTTCATAATATTAATCTTCAAAAATCATCCTCTAAGCATGCATGTAGAGTCTCCTCCAAGCATGAGACAAGAATCACCACCAAGATCTAGAACTAGCACCTCTGAATCTCCAACGCTAGAGCTCCTCCTTATTGATCTTCATTAATGCTCAATGAGCTTCTCCTTCCTTCAATGTTAGAACTTCTTGATATTGGATCATTAGTGATCAAAGTGACACCCACGCTTGTTTATATGGGTTATTGGATCCTTCCATGTTGATGCTTTTTGAATAAAGCAAAAGCTAGGCACACAATTAGGCTTTCCATGAATATGATAGGTCATCCAATCTCAAGACGTTCTAGCATTGAAGGAAGGAGAAGCTCATTGAGGATCTGTTGGTCCAAAGTCCAAGCCCACACATTTGGCTTGAGGATCATAAAGATATGAAGTTAGATGGAAACCATTGCTAGTGAAAATCTATCCCTTTACCTTTGTAAAAGTCATTTCTTTTGACTTGAGAATATTTGTAATCACCTACCCAAAGTCGTGGACTTGTTAGTTAGGAAAGTAACCACTACATTGAGGGAATATCTCCTAGAATGAAGGATCACTTTTAGAGAGAGAGAGCCAAAATTTGAATTCAAATTCCAATTTGAATGCAACACTTATATAAACTCACTTGAAAAAGTCACCGTGTGTAGCTTCATTATCTGAGCTCTTCATTGCCATTTTGTATAGGTGTAAGGCCTACATTGTAGCCTACACTATTCTCCATCATAAGGCTATGATTACCAAGCCTATGATCTTGTACAATAGTGCTCATTAATACAATACATCTACATTGTTTTTCTATGATATCTCTGTTATAGTCATTCTTAACTGTCAACTTCTGTTGCTCATATCTCCGTCAATTCTTCACCAAATTCCATGCTCTATAGCTTGTTAGAATCAGCTTCACGTTATCTACATGCTAATAGAGTTGAAACCAAATGCACTCAGCCAATTTGGAGAAAATTGCATTGAAGCATGCACTACTCAAACGCTGTAGAGGTCCTAAAAAGTCAGGGGTAATGATCTATTTGCTAAATTGATTTCTTCGCATATAGTGGATCATTTCAAGTGATTCTACTTGGAATCATTAGCTTACTAAGCTAGTTAGATATATCTAAAAGGAATTTTTCCAATTCCTACTATACTTGTAGAACTAAGCATTACAAGCAGGAGATGTATGATAAAAAATAGAAGGTTTTCATTGAGTCTTCTATTTGGACGTAGTCTGTTTTGATTTAGCCTTTTCATAAATCATTTCCAAAGTACATAGGAACTTTTATGGTGTCTTTGGAAAGCTAAAAGAGCCCACATATCAACTCTAAAGTCACAAAGGGCTGGTACGAAGCAGGATTTGGCTGTACTAACCCATCACTTGAAGTGTCCATCCATCTTTCCCAACAGAGGTATCAGAGCAAAGCTAAGGTAAAATCGGCAATGGTTTTTCTTCTTTCATTGATAAATTGGATAGGAACAACTATCAAGCATGGTCTCTAAGGATGAGGAAATACTTACAAGGAAGGAGCCTCTATGGATACATCTCAGGAGATGAGATGACGCCCATATTCAGAAGCAAAAGACAACCTACAAGGGAAGAACATGAAAGACTCAACACATGGTGTGCAAAGGATGCATTAGCGAGGTCTTACTTACTCAGCTCAATCTCTGATTTTCTTCTTCCACATATTAGGAACTGTAAGACATCCCAAGAGACTGGGAAAACATTGTCTTCTTATTTCTCTTCCAACACAAGGGCGAGGAAGAATCAATTGTGGATTGAATTCACAACTCAAAGAAAGCAACCTAAGCAAGGTATCTCAGAGTATGTGACCAAAGTTAAAGATGTAGCAGATCAGCTGGGAAGCATAGGAGAATAAATTGAAGAGGAGCAGATTGTAAGGCAAGTAATCAATGGTATTAAAGGTGATGAAAAATGGGAGAGCTTCACAACTGCCATGGATCTATACATGGACATGCAGATTCCAGACCTTACCACACTCATGGGGCAACTATTTACCCATGAAGCCAAGCTCAACAAGAATGGAGATTCATCAAGAGGTAATAGCTCTTCTGCCCTATACACTGATAAGAATAAGTCTAAAGAGAAAGGCAAGAATAAGAAGGTAGAAGACGAAGGAACTACCTCCCAAGCCATCTATGCAGGGAGAGGTAGATCATCAAGAGGAAGGGGCACAGGAGGTAAGCAAGGTAGGGGGAGACCCTATAACTCCTCACCATGCAATATTTGTGGTTTATCAAATCATACTACAGATGAGTGTTTCACGAGCTTTAAGAACCAGAGCGGTAGAGGTTATCAAAGAGGTGGATACACACAATCAAGAGGTAGATATAATCACCACCAAGGATACAACAACAACTACAACAACAACTACAATAGAAACTACCAAGGAGGATACAAATCGAGAAAGGATTACAACAACCACATAGAGGAGCAAGAAGATTCTCTTTTGATTATGAAGATGACTTCAAAACCAGGTATAAATGATGACCATCCATTCTACATTGACTGAGGATGCTCAGATCATGTGGCAGGCAATGTAGCTCTTCTCTCTTACCTTGAGGAACCAAAGGGTAAGCATCAGGTACAAATAGGTGATGACACCAAGCACTCACTGATTAAAGTTGGAAATGTTAAGACCTCTGATAGGAACAAAAATCTATTGAGTAGGGTCCTATATGTACCAAATATTACCAAGATTTTGATGAGCGTTGGACAGATTGTGGAAAAATGTGTGCAGGTTAGATTCAACCAATATGGAGCATTTGTGGAGGATCCTAAGCATGGGTTCAAGAGAATTGCCAAAGGAGAAAAGACAGGTAGACTATTCATTTTTAAACTTGAGGATACAAGGAACATTGCACTTTATAGCTATAAAGATCAAACATTATCAGAGCTTGAAATTTGGCATAAAAGATTAGGGCATGTAGGTGAAAGAACCTTGAAATAAATATGGAGAGATCAATGTGTGCTTGGGATACCTAATGTATCCAAGCAACACATGATTTATAAATGTGGTGCTTGTCAGTTTGGAAAGTCTCACAGGTTACCCTTCTCAAGGAAAGGCTACATGCATGAGGACTACCTAGAACTTGTTCATACAAATGTATGGGGAATCCCTCAATCTCTGGATCAAGGTATTATGTATCTTTCATTGATGATTATAGTAGGTGGAGTGTATTGTACTTTATGAAGCACAAAGATGAAGTATTCAGTTGCTTTAAAAAGTATCTTGCACTTGTTGAGAATCAAAGAGGAAGAAATCTAAAAGGTCAGATGGAGGAGGTGAGTACTTCTCAAATGATTTTGATGCATTCTTGCAGGACAGAGGAATCAAGAGAGAAATTACCACAAGGTATACTCCTAAGCAAAATAGGGTAGCAGAAAGAAGAAATATATTGATTGTTGAGACAGCTGGATCAACGCTAAATGAGAAGCAATTTACCTTACTACTTCTGGGCAGAGAGTGTATCTACTGCCACTTATCTTGTAAATATATTGCCATCCAAATCTCTTGATGGGATGAACCCATATGAAGCATGGCATGGTAGAAGACCTTCACTTGATCATTGCAAAATCTTTGGATGTGTATCATATATGCATATCCCTTCTCAATTACGAGGTAAGCTAGACCCTAAGGCAAAGAAGTGCATATTCATTGGATATGATTTAAATCAGAAAGGTTACAGGTTCTCCAATCCTTCCAACAAGGGATTCATGGTCAGTAGAGATGTTGTCTTTGATGAAAATGAATCTTGGTTTGATAGTGAATGCAGGAACATAAAACTACCTTAAGACTTGGAAGAGGAGTTTCCAAGTCTCACTAAGGAGGAGCCTACTCACAATGAAGACACCAATTCAGCTGATGAGGACATCATCAACCTTGAAGAGTTCAAAGCATGGAAGTCCAAAGGCAAACTCAAGATGAAGAAATTGGAAGATATATTTGAATCTTCCAACCAAGCAATTAGGAGATCACAAAGGGAGAGCAAGAAGCTAATCAGATATGGGTATGACACTTTTAGTGTTACTAAGCACTCTGTTTATCTTGAGAAAGATTTGTCAATTGAAGAACCAGCATCATCTGAGGAGGCAAAGAACAAAGCAGAATGGAAGGAAGCTATGGATGAGGAGATTGAAGCCCTCAAGGAGAATGATACTTGGGAACTAGTACCAAAGAAGGAGTCTATGAAGGTAATTGGTTCTAGGTGGATCTATAAGATCAAAAGGAATTCTGATGTGTCAATAAGCAGGTACAAAGCTAGACTTGTGGCTAAGGGTTTTGCACAAACCCAACGTATTGATTATGAAGAAACCTACTCACCTGTGGCCAAAATGCCAACCATTAGGGTATTGGTAAGTGTGGCTACAACAAAGAATTGGAAAATGTATCAGTTGGATGTAAAAAATGCATTTCAAAATGGCTCGATTTCAGAGGAGGTGTACATGTCACAACCTCCTAGCTATGAGGATCTAAACAAGGTAACATATGTATGTAAATTGAACAAAGCTCTTTATGGATTGAAGCAAGCACCTAGGGCATGGAACCATAGGTTGACTACATACCTTCAGGACAAAGGTTTTGTCATGAGTAAAGCAGATACTTCTCTATTCATTAAGAGAAGTAATTCAGAGTTCATATACCTATGTGTATATGTTGATGATATCATAATTAAAGGTAATGATGCTAATGGCATCAAACAGATCAAGAATCACATGATGAAGGAGTTCAAAATTAGTGACCTTGGATCACAAAAATACTTTCTTGGACTTGAGTTAGTCTATACTAACTCTGGAATTTACATTGCTCAGAGGAAGTATATACAGGATATGTTGAAGAAGTTTCATTTGTAGGATGCCAATGTTGCAAGTACTCCAATGGAGGTAAACCTAAAGCTAAGTGCTCATGAAGGTGATGTACTTGAAAACATTGCACATTACCAAAACATAGTGGGAAGCTTGAATTATGCTACCTTGACAAGGATTGACATTGATTATGGAGTAAGTGTGCTAAGTTAATTTATGCATAAGCCTAGGGCACCCCACTTGGAGGCTGCCAAAAGAATCTTGAAGTACCTTAATAGTACTCAACATCATGGTTTGTATTTCCCTTATACATCAGACTTGGATATTAAGATCTACTCAGATGCAGATTGGGTAGGATGCAAAGATGATAGGAGTACCTCAGGGTACCTTTCGTTTGCCGGTGATAAGCCAATATCATGGTCTTCAAAGAAGAAAGCTACTGTTTCTTTATCTTCTATAGAGGCAGAGTATAGAGGATTGGCCAATGCTACTCAAGAGGCCATATGGATCAGATTGTTGTATACAGAATCGGGCTTGCATACTACATCTTCAATGACCTTTGGAGATAATACAAGTTCTTTATCCCTTCTAGCTAATCCTATTTATCATGCTAGGACAAAGCACATAAAGGTCCACTATCATTATGTGAGAGAGAAGCTATTGAGCAAGGATATTTAGCTGGCATATGTATCAACTAATATGCAATGTGCAGATTTGTTGACTAAAGCTTTAGATGGTACAAAACCTTGCAGGTTTAAATCAATGATTGGATTGTAGGATATTCATGAAGATTAAAGATGAAGACTAAGCCAAAATGTTTGGCTTGAGGGGGAGCTGTTGGTGCAAAGTCGAAGCCCACACATTTGGCTTGAGGATCATAAAGATATGAAGTTCCATGGAACCCATTGCTAGTGAAAATCTATCCCTTTACCTTTGTAAAAGTCATTTCTTTTGACTTGAGAATATTTGTAATCAACTACCCAAAGTTCATGGACTTGTTAGTTAGGAAAGTAACCACTACATTGCAGGAATATCTCCTAGAATGAAGGATCACTTTTAGAGAGAGAGCCAAAAGTTGAATTCGAATTCAACTTTGAAAAGCACTTATATAAACTCACTTGAAAAAGTCACAGTGTGTAGCTTCATTATCCGAACTCTTCATTTCCATTTTGTATAGGTGTAAGGCCTACATTGTAGCCTACACTATTCTCCATCATAAGGCTATGATTACCAAGCCTATGATCTTGTACAATAGTGTTCATTAACAGAATATATCTACATTGTTCATCTATGATATCTCTATTATAGTCATTCTTAACTGTCAACTTGTGCTGCTCATATCTCGGTCAACTCTTCACCAAATTCAATGATCTATAGCTTCTTGCAATCCGCTCCAAGTTAGCTACATGCTGACAAAGTGTGAATCAAATACATTCAGCCAATTTGGAGGAAACGGCATTGAAGCATGCACTAGTTAAACTCTGGAGAGGTCCTAAAAAATCGGGGGTAATGATCTGTTTGCTAAATTGATTTCTCTATGTATAGTGGATCATTTCAAGTGATTCCACTTGGAATCATTAGCTTACTAAGCTAATTAGATATCTCTAAAAGGATTTCTCTAATTCCTACTATACTGGTAGCACTGAGTAGTACAAGTAGTAGATGTATGATAGAAAATAGAAGGTTTTCATTGAGTCTTCTATTTGGAAGTAGTCTGTTTTGATTCAATCTTTTCATACATCATTTCCAAAGTACATAGGAACTTTTATGGTGTGTTTGGAAAGCTAAAAGGGTCCACATATCAACTCTGAAGTGACAAAGGGCTGGTACTAAGCAGGATTTGGCTGTACCAACTCATCACTTGAAGTGTCCATCCATCTTTCCCAACAGCATCAAGGAAGATCAACAAGTAGGAGCTCTAGCATTGGAGATTGGGGGGACTTGGAGTGCTAGTTCTACATCTTCGTTGTGATTCTTCTATCATGCTTGGAGGAGACTCTACATAATGCTTTGAGGAGGATTTTTTAGGATGATTATTATGATATCTTTATGATCAATTATGAATTGGTAACCTGTATCTTTATCATTATTTTCATTTAGAACTGTATGAACACTTCTTATGAACTAATTTCTTTCTCCCATAAGATGGTATGTCTTGTAAGTATATGATCAATCTTCTTCTTGAGTTTTTATTATCTCTTTGAGTCTCCATTCCACCACTTGAGCTTGCATAAAGCACCCTCTGTGTGCCATTGGACTTGGTAATTGAACTAATCCACCAACTGTGCATCTTCTTCTTGAAAACGCCTTGAGTCTCTTGGAGGAAGTCTTGAGTTGAAGTCTTGGCACGACATCTCCATGAGTTCCTCAAAGATGGGTGCCTCTACCTTAGGAGTCGGGTTTGCAAGTGTGTTTTCGATTCATTGGACTCTGAAAAGAAAATTACTACAATATAGGGTGCTCATTATATACTCATAAACTATAGGAGCCTTTTATAGGATATTGATGCACAAGAAAACTATAATGGCTGGTGTTTTATTTCAAAAAACCATGGTATACTATAATACAAATATGCTACATGTATTTGAACTCATAATTAGGATATATGTCTCATATATCACTAACCATATGGATATTTCATTGAATAGCTATACACCACTCTAGTGAGAATAAAATTTCATCCTAAAAATTAGATTTTATTAATGATATAAGGTACATAATATCAATCAAGATAATTCTATAAACATTATAACCTACTTCAACTCGAAAAAACCTAGTAGATTAACATGTAGCATATGCAGTGTTTGCTCATCAAATGACCGATCCTTAGCATAAAAAAATAGTAGTATTGTTTAGATTGAAGAAGTCACATACAAATTTGAGTCCTAAGGTTTTGAAAAAAAAAAACTCAAGCTTTAAGAATCACTAGTATTTTGATACTAAAAACGAGTGATATTCATACCATCACTCTATAGAATATTTCATAGATGATAACACTCTCATGGCACACATGAGAGATATTTTTTTGCACAAACCTAGTAAAAATAATTAAAAATCTCTAATTATGGATAGAAAATTCTTTAAGTACATAAAATAAGAGATTTTATTGCATTTAAAACAATGAAAATGGGTAGATCATGATTTTGAGAAAAAATCAACACTAATTGACAATACTAAAAACGAGTGATATTCATACCATCACTATATAGAATATTTCATAGATGATAACACTCTCATGGCACACATGAGAGATATTTTTTTGCACAAACCTAGTAAAAATAATAAAAAATCTCTAATCATGGATAGAAAATTCTTTAAGTACATAAAATAAGAGATTTTATTGCGTTTAAAACAATGAAAATGGGTAGATCATGATTTTGAAAAAAAATCAACACTAATTGACATCACTATAATTTTTGCACAAATATTGAAATTAGCATGATAAAATTAATGAGTAAATCTTATTGCTTTATCTCCTTATTGAAAGATATACTTATGTAGAAATATTCAAACCTTCAGCTAACATGTTCCATAGTTACATTTATAAGTGTTTTTTCTAGTAATCTAGAAAATGCATCAAATAATGTCTATTTTTTAGGATACTATAGCTTCCAAGGACTCTAAAGTGTCCATGTACTACACTAGTGCTCATTCTTTTAATGATTTTTTTTCTTGGATTTTATGATTCCCCATGGTAATACTTATACAATACATCATTTATGTATGCATTATTCCATTGGAATCTTCTGAATCAATCCCTATTCTTGTTCCCAAAAGTGGAGATTTGCTCAAATTAGAAGGTGAAATTTTATCCGAAAAGACCTGAAAAGGGGTCTTTAAGGATGCTAAATTCCTCTCTAACCTATATTTTTCATGAATCTAATGATTACATAGGGAATCACATATGGCATACTCTTGGTTGTATGTTGTTTTCCATCGCTCCAAACCTAATGCAACTCTTTTTCCATCCCTCAAAATGGGAATTTATTGAATTTAGGTGTTGGAATTCTAGTCAGAAAGTGATGAAGGGGGTCTCGTGCAGGCTCAAACTCCCTTCCTACTAGACAAATTTGTATATTTCTTGCTTTTAGATGGAATTTCATGCACTATAATATATGTATGCATTATTTTTGCATCAATCTATGGAAAATCCCTCTTCATATTTCTTTCCCAAATTCGCGACTTATCAAAATAGTTGCTACAAATTATACACAGATCATGCAAGAGTTCTACTTTTGAAATATTTAAACCTCATGAATTCTTGCAATTTTATACATGCAAAAGAAGGACATGAGCTTTCATATTATGCTTTCCATAAGACACAAGGCTGCCATGTTGTTGGTGAGGGTTGAATTCCCACACTTACTTGGACTTTTGGGATCCAAGTGGTTTTTGGGATCTAGGGACATATGGGCACTTGTTGTTACTAAATTATCTAAATTCATGAAGGTATGTAGAGTTCCTCATCTTGTTACAACCAAAGGGGTCCTTAAGTACGTCAAGGGATCAAAAAGTGGAAAAAATAATTATCCATTCGATAATGGATTGCATGCTTAGGCAAATGTGATGATCTTGGGTAGGTTACACGTATCATAGGAGCAGTACTAATGGATATACTATCATGCTAGGGAAAAAAACCATTTCGTGGGTTAATGAAAGACCCCATAGTGGCTATCCTCAATGAAGATAAATATAGAGTCTTAGATAAAGTTTCTTGTGAAATCATGTGGATCAAGATTTGTTTAATGAATTTTATTGTGCATGTTAAGAAAGTATCAACAATCTGTTACAATATAAGTAGCATATGATTTACTCAAAATCCTATGTTCCATCCAAATTCCAAGCATAAGGTACATTTTTACTTTGTCAATGAGAAGGTTGTGTCAAAGGATGTAAAGATGGAGCATGCTAGTGAAAAGGATGAATATGTATATATTTTTACCAACGTATTGGATGAAGTAAAGCTACAACACCTTAATGCATGCTTAGAGCTGAAGGATCTAGAAATTGAGACTTCAAGAGGACTGTTGCAAAAAAAATTAAGACTTAGAGAGGAATCAATCACAAATAATTCAACTCCATTACTTAAAAAAAGGAACAAAATTTAGAGAAATAAGGTAGGAGATCCCAAAACAATCAATTAAATTAAAAGTAGTGAGTTAGCCATAAAAAATTGCACCTAAATTCTTTGGTGGCATGCTTCTTAAATCTTAGGGAAAGCTTAAATTTTATTTAAGTTAGTCTTGAACTAGTACACTTGCATTCCATGGTTTTCCTAATTGTGAATTGAAGTAATATACTCGAGCTAGCAAGCCCCTTGCTTTCGTAGTTCAGTTTTTCATTATTCTCATCTTCTTTATCTATAGGTATAATTAGTCCTTTTCAATTCTATTGGTACACTCTTATAATGAAAGTTTGAAATCCTATTTTATTCATTACTTTTCAAGCCAAGAATTATTTTTTATGTCGTATAGTTCCCCAAAGTGGGCCAAAATTGAAAGTTTTTGCACTCAATGATTTGTGATAAACAATCAAGCTAGACACAAATATATCTCTCCATACCACGAGAGAGTATTGTACGCACATAGTCTACCTTGGAGTGGATGGACCTAGTGTTGAGATATCAAGCTCAACATGTGATGATCCAGGATGACATGCATTACTTTTCATTTCTCTGACATGTATGATGGTCACACGGGTATATGCCAGGGACACTTCATTGAGCTTTATTAGATTTATCTACTGAGAGTGATGGCACATCTATTTTTTGCCACCTCACTCATTCCTGGACATTAGGTGTTTCCTCATGTATTGATCTTTATATGTTGTAGTATTTGTAATCTTGTTTTAGGTCATTCTTGTACATTCCCTTTTATGTAATAGAAGAAGAAGAAGAAGAAGATCATTGTTGCTTGCCTCAATCTGAGTGTGTTCTTCTCTTTGATTGTGAGAGTGTGTGTGTGAGCTCTGTCCTTATCTCCTTCCTCACTACACCTAGAAGCAAGATCATCTCATTGCAGTATTTGAAAGTACATGTGGTAGATCGTAGTTTTTACTTAAATTATGCAAAAGTTCATCTTGAATCTTTGTGTAGTCATCATATGCACCACCATATAATAGCAATCTATGTTAGACTCAAGAAATGGAAAGCAAGAGATGGTTGAACCACACGCTAAGAGTGAGGATTAGGAAATAATCCTTCATCATTGATTTTGGGGAAATTGGTTAGCCCACCGCCCCCTAAGAGCAAGGATTCTGAAGTAATCCTTAACCATGTCTTTTGAGAAAAGTGGTTATCTCATCAGATCTCCAATGTAAACATTATAAGGTCTACTAAATATTGTATTTGTTGATGATTACAAGGTTATTGTCATAGATATGCTAGAAGCAAGTCTAATTGCAATGTAAGACAATGTATGGAAGGTTAAATCTACATTTGTTTCAACAAAAATCAAAATCCTAATGAGATATCAAGCTGCACCCAGATGTTAAATTACTATGGCTCATATCTACTTATTACAATTTATGTTTGACACTTGCAATGGATGCATAGGAACTAAAGATATTTCCATTTGCTGCACTAAAATATCTTAATTAATGGGACTAGTATAAAAACCTACTTTTTGAGTACGATAATTAGATATGGGAAGAAATTGGGAGGAAGAATTCATATTCTAATATTTTAACTCACTAGTCCTTATTATAACATGAACATGGCGTTTTATCATGTATTTTAGCTGCAAACGTTGCAAGCATGGTCTAAATATCAATAACTATGAAAACATAATTATTCCTATGTGTGGTGCAAGAATCATCTAAATATGCATGGATATGGGGCATTGAACCCCAAAAATTTAAAAAAAATTCATGTTTAATTGAGAATCAAGGTCAAGCACAAGGTGCGAGAATGCATCAAAGAAGCAGACACACAAGAAGAACGAGCCTGTAGGGAGCACCAAAAAGCACATATCAAATTTTTAAAAGAAATCCCTATAAAAATAGTGATTTTATCACTAAAAACCATTGTAAATATCATTTCACATTTTTTCAACTCCATTTTGTTCAAGTCAAGGAGTCCTCAAGATGGAAGAGTATTAGAAGTATTACCCTATCAATTTTCATAATTTTTAGACTCTGTTTGGGCACTCAAATAAGCCCTAGAACCTAATTTTCAACTAGGTCAGACATTACGTCTAGGCAGGGCCAAAAACACTCAAAAAAAAGTATAAAAAGAGCTAGAAAGCTCATTTTTGAGGTTAGCTTCTTAGTACTTTGTGAGAGACTTGAGCTTTTGTAAGAGAGTTTCTTTGCAATAGAAACTTTCCATTGTTCCTCTCTTTGATCTTGCCTTGTGTGTGTGTGTGTGTGTGGATGTATGTGCTTGTCACTCACATTTTCTCACCACAATTGCTCACAATCTTCATATCCTCCTCACATCTCTGCAGATTGACAAGTAAAGAAGGTGGTGCTTATGCTTGAGCTACACCAAATTTTGGGGCCATTGTCGGAGCATTCTGATGGTGAGATCATAGATTTTGCAATGTTGGAAGGTAAAAGAAAGTCCTTTTTTGCTCATTTTTGGATTTCTCTTCTCCATCTTCATCATCATCATCATCAGCATCTTCATCCATCTTCATTTTCATAGAATGTTTCCGTTTTTGAGTGCATTTTCATAATTTTTACAACATTTCTCATGTATAGGAGTGCAAGAAAGAGCTATGAAGTGTTTCCGAGTGCATGCACTTGTTTTTCATAATTTCTCAAAAAATCGCGACTCTCTCAAAAAATCACGATTCTTAGGAAAATTCAAATTTTTTATTGCCTAAATTTTCTTGAAAAATTGTAATTCTTTGGACCTAGAGAATTTGAGAAATTTGCGATTCTCTTGACTGAGAGGATTTGAGAAAATCACGATTCTCTAGACTTTTGGAGATTGAGAAATTCAAGACAGTCTACATTTTGGAGTTTGAGAACATCCTGATTCTTTGGAATTCTGCATTTTGAGAAAATCATGATTCTCTAGATTTGGTAAATTTGGGAAATTTGTGATTCTTTGGACTTAGAGAATTTGAGAAAATAATGAATCTCTGCATTTAGTAAATTTGAGAAATTTGCAATTCTCTCGATTGAGAGGATTTGAGAAAATTGCGATTCTCTAGACTTGGGAAAATTGAGAAAGTCATGATTTCTTGGACTTGGTGATTTTGGGAAAATCGCAATTTCCTATACTTACAAAATTGGAGAAATTTGTGATTCTTTGGGTTTGTGGATTTTGAGAAAATCTCGATTCTCTAGACTTGGCATTTGAGAAATTCATTATTTCATGGACTTCAAAAAAATTGTGATTTCCTAATCTTAGTGATTTTGAGAAAATCATGATTCTCTGCTAATGATGCCTCAACCCCAAGGAAACCCCAATGCTCTATATTGCACGATTGAGAAAAAATACATGAACCACACGGCTCAAGGTTGTCCATACAATAGGCAGGCTCTAGACAAACTTATCAACAACCTTACCAACAGGGTAGCTATTCCAACCAATACCAATGGCCATAATATAGGCCATAACAACAATATCAACATCAATAACAATAGCAATACCACCCACCATATAGGCCACAACCGGACCTAGAAAACCAACCACCACCTCTTGCTTATGTAATTCTAGTTAAATATGCAATGACAGAGGAGAACCCTAATAGAGCAGTAGTACAAATGACCCCTTTATTCCTATGAAGATAGTCCAGAAGCTTGCTACACAGAGTCACCTCAGCATAGTGAGACTTATCCATATCAATACGAGGCACCACCTATGGAACCAAATTGGGAGCCTGAATACTCCAATTTCATGTGCACAAATCCTAACCCTAGTCCCCAAGCAAGAAAAGTAAGACCACAAGCTCCTAGAGGACCATGCTTTAGATGTCAAGGCAATCGTTTCATTCATGAATGTCCCCACCCATCTATTCCATGACAAGGATAGAACATCACAATACAAGGCTTTTGCCTCGAGTGTAGCAAAGAACATCTGCTCAGAGATTGTCCAAGGAACCCCTCTAGTGCACCTATGGTTACACCCATTAATGTGGTACGCTTAG
This sequence comes from Ceratopteris richardii, assembly GCA_020310875.1. NCBI lineage: Eukaryota > Viridiplantae > Streptophyta > Polypodiopsida > Polypodiales > Pteridaceae > Ceratopteris > Ceratopteris richardii. Next base: position 46,503,633 of record CM035415.1, on the reverse strand, counting down.
TGGTGGATTCAAGTTCAAGCAATGTTAATGTGGCTCCTATATAGGTAGTTACTAGAGCACACACCTTACCACAAGTGAAACTAGCTGAAAAATCAGAGTCAAGTGAATCAAGTGAGACTAATAAGAGGAAAACAAGGACTTGGAAGGATACCAGAGAGAAAGCCAATCATAAGTGAGATAGAAAGTTATCAAAACTATAAGAGAGCCTGAGGAACATAGAAACAAACAATGCAAACATTGCATCTCAAAACCGCTCGAAAGCTGAAAACCCATCTACTTCACTTCATCTCACCCCACTACCAATTGTAAATAAACCACAAGAAGGGTCAATTCTTGATGATCCAACCCTAGAAGACTTGGACATGATGTTCAAGGCCTACCAAGCTCCACTTCAAGAAGGGCCAACAACTGCCAACCTAGACAAGAGTTACCCTAGAGCAGATTTAGAGATTAGATGAACAAAAACGGAAGCCCTGAACATATAACGAGATTTATCTACGAGATTGAGCATACTAAATGGGTGTCCCCCATTGTAGTGGTGCCCAAGAAGAACGGGTAGTTGCGAGTGTGTATTAATCTTAAAAAAGTTAATCGGATACAATTAGAGATAGCTATCTACTTCCAATCAGTGAACATTTATTAGAGCATATATGTATGTGTATTTATGTACATATGTATGTGTGAATGTATATGTGAATATGAACATGTAAGTGGATATTGAAGCTGGATTTATCTACGAGATTGAGCATACTAAATGGGTGTCCCCCATTGTAGTGGTGCCCAAGAAGAACGGGTAGTTGCGAGTGTGTATTAATCTTAAAAAAGTTAATCGGATACAATTAGAGATAGCTATCTACTTCCAATCAATGAACATTTATTAGAGCATATATGTATGTGTATTTATGTACATATGTATGTGTGAATGTATATGTGCATATGAACATGTAAGTGGATATGTACATAAGTATAATTTTATGTATGTATATGTATATGTGTATCTATGTATGTATGTATGTGTGTATATGTACATGTATGTATATATGAATGAAAGCATGTATGTATGTATGTATATTCATGTGTGTATGCTTGTACGTATGTGTGCGTATTTATGTGTGTAGTTATGTGTGTATGCATATATGTATGTAAGTTTGTATGTATATATGTATATATGCATGTATGCATGTATGTATGTATGTACGTATATATGCATGTATGTTTGTTTGTGTGTATGTATGTATGTATCTATATATGTATCTATGTCTGTATGTATATTTATGTGTGTGCGTGTATGTATGTATGTATGTATTTAGATTTTCATATGTATGTGTTTATGTATATATGTATGCAAGAATGGATGCGTGTGTATGATGCATGTCTCTATTTATGAAAATGCATGTTTGTATGTATGTATATTTATTATGTATGCATCTTTGAATGTATGTTTGCATATATCTCTGTGTGTAAGTATGTATGTAAATATGTATGCATGCTGAAATTTGTTTTGTCGTATATAATGACATAGGAAAAAAGACTTTTTCTGTAATATTTCCTTTGATTATGAAACAAAGAAAGAAAAACATAATGGCATGTAGGAAAATATGCACACAAGGTAGAATGGCCATAGAGAGAGCCACATAAGCTGAACAAAAAAAAAATCCGAAAATGTTTTTATGCTCACATGAAAAATAACAATTTGCCTATAACAAAACATACTACTTGTAAAATACTATTCGTGCTCCATGTATGCATGTATGTATGTGAGTGAATGTCAAGGTTTGCTTATTTTTCGATATTTGATTATGTATATGGTTATTTGCATGACTGTGCATGTGTGTTTATGTGTATATGTTTGAGTGTTCATAGGTGTACATATGTGACTATGTATGTGTGTTTATGTGTATATGTGTGAGTGTGTATGTATGAGTGGTTGAGTGTGTTTATGGGTATATGTGTATGTGTACGAGTGTGTTTATGTGTGAGCGAACGTGTGTATATGTATTTGTTTGAGTGCAAGTAAGTAAGTATGTATGTACGTATGTATGTGTATGAACGTATGTATGTGTATGAGTAGGGTATGTATGTTAGTTTTAGTGTGTATATGTGTATGTATCTGTCACATAATATAGACTAGTGAGAACCATCTTTTAAGTAAGGTTACGTATGCATATAGCTATGTATTTATGTCTGTATTTATACACGTCGAATAGTATATAAGTATGCATCGATGTTTGTACTTACATACGAATAATTTAAGTGTATATATATATATATATATATATATATATATATATATATATATATATATATATATATATATATATATATATGATGCATATCAAATAATCCATCTTGCAAGGTAGAAACCACTATTGATAGATACAAAATTTATATTATGTTCATGCAAGTGTGTGGGTGTGTGTGTATCTGTGTGTGTGTGTCTATGTGTGTGTGTGTCTGTGTGTGTGTGTGTCTGTGTGTGTACACGCACATACACACTTATGCGTATACATGATTAATTTTTTTCTTCCATGAGAAGTGGTTTCTACCTTGCATGCAGGACCACTCGACTTTGCAGCAAGCTTATACATACGTATTTTTATTCGAGTCTTATAGATATATACGTCTATTTTTACGTGCTATTCGTATAGGATTCATTATATGACCCATATAATGCAACAAACGTTCAGAGGTCCCCAAAAAGCCAACATGTGGTGAATAAATCTTTTGAGAAGAAATTTCTTTGTTCTTTACCTTCAAACTATATATATATATATATATATATATATATATATATATATATATATATATATATATATATATATATATATATATATATATATATAGAGAGAGAGAGAGAGAGAGAGAGAGAGAGAGAGAGAGAACATGAAAAAAAACGCAGGAGGTCAAGGAATCCGTTATTGCCTGCACAATTGGGTTGAATCGAGTCAGACGAGTTGAATCGAGTCAATTGGGCTGCTGGAATATGCAGAAAACTTAGCGGGGAGATCTGACAGAACGACGCAACAACAGAGTGAAAGGTAGAACGACAGAAGGACAGTTAGAACGGACCAGAACGAGGGGATGAATCTTAATTTTTTATTTCTTCTGAAAGGTCGACTAAGTAGAATATATATATTTTGGGTCACGTCTTGATGAATTCTTCAGAATATTCAACTAAGTGGCGCTCATAAGTCACTGTTTTGTTCGATGCATGGAAGCACAATCAAATTGGCTAAAAGAAGATAATTGATTTAACAGAGGACAGGACAATTGAGCTGCCACAGACTACCACAGGCTTCAATTGAGCTCTGTATGCCACGCAGCACATATTTCACATTCCACCTGTAATCGACTTTCATTGTCTTGTATTAGAGTGCATCCGTTTTGCAGGCAATAACGGATTCCTTGACCTCCTTCGTTTTTCTTTCATGATATATATATATATATATATATATATATATATATATATATATATATATATATATATATATATATATATATATATATATATATATATATATATATTAACAACAGAAATAATTACACGCAAAGGAGAAACAGATGGCGTCACAGACAAGTGAAGTGGCACTCCAGTCTGAGTGTAATTTTGTTTCCGCAAGTACTCCTTACTTTCATATCCCTCAGATGGGAGAAACTCTGCCTCCTGACACGCCTACGAACAAGAAGAAACGTCGACGCAGAACGACGAATCCCAAAATTATCATCGCAAATGGGACCAATTTCAAGCATCTTGTTCTCCTACATAAGTCTACGATGTGTCCTCCGATCGCTGTTCTTGATCCTGAACATCTTGCAAACCCAACTGGGCCTCTAGAAAACCCATGCACTAGGATTGGTTCTCCTTCAAAGAGTAACAGGCAGGAGTTTTCTGAATCAGCATACCATTATATTGGCCACAAGCTTACATTCAACACAGCAGGTGCTATCTCTGCTGACGATTTCTTAAAGCTCCAATCCTTGACGGCGCTTCTTGATTCAGAATGCCACAATATAGATGAGGCCTTCGAAAATATTGATCTGCTACGGGATGGGATTCTTGAGATGTCTATCATGATCTGGAGGTGAAACAGGACTTGACATTTGCTGATAGAAGACATTCGTACTTTACAGACGAGGCTTCTTTTCAAGGTACCACGATTTTGCATGCAGATCAGACTTTCACACCGTTGTCTGGGATTCTCGTTTCTCATAATGCTTATAGATTTTTGAACTGGGCTTCTGATTGCTTTCATGTAGATTTACGCAACTCTTTTGTGCAGATTTGTATCGACGAGTCTGCTGTCTGTTGTATGTATATTCTGAATTAATTCCATTGCACAATTGTATATGAGAGCCACACATTGCAGAACTTAGTAGTGTTTTTCCGGATTCAATGGTCGTATATAGAGCTCTTCCAGCCTAGATCTGTATACAATCGAACTGTCTTTTGCATCTCGCTCTATGAAAAATCAATTTTCTGCTCAATGAAATATGCAGGCTATGAATATAATCTTTAAAAGCCTATTGTAACTTCTGGATATTGAAAATGATAGTATGATGTTCGGAAATTTATTGAAACTTTAGTCTGAATATATTCACGATAGGGGAAAAAATTTAGTCATCATAGATGCCAGATAAGCATTACAAAGCTATGGACTGATGTTGATGACTACGAACCTCTGCTTCCAATCCATGGAAGATAAGAAACTTAAACTTCCTCACGGAGAAGGAGAATTCTTAGTGGTACAAACCAGAAATTTTAGTTAGATTATGTGAAACTCACATAGAACCAAACGAGGGATCTCAACGAATGGGAGGAAAGACATAAGAGAGTTTTTTTCGTCTTATCTCAGCACTTATAAGAAGAAACATAAATGAGCATACATGAGACCTAGGCAGCTTTAAGAAGGTGTGGGAACGCATAGAAATATTGTATTCAACCATTGCTAGAACAAGGAAGATTCAACTAAAAAACTGAGTTGGTTAACTTAAGGAAAAACCCTAGCAATATCATAAATGTTGAAATCTCCCGTTAAATGAGGGATAGTCTATAGGACATTGAGCAATAATTAAGTTTTATGGTTACTAAGGAACTGAATTAAGGTTTTGGATGAAGAAAAGGCAACAAGGTCGAAGTTTTCCATGGAAGAAATTCAAGATGGAGAGGAAGAAGAGGTGGGCATTGAAGAGCCAAATGTGGACATGAACAAAGAAAGGAAAGAAACAAACTATGGGAACTCATATGTATCTTCAACATCAAGATTAAGAGGAAAGTATAGAAAAGTAGGATGTAAAAAGCTATATGAAAACAAGCTTTAATAAAGAGAGATGCTACATACGTGGAAAGCAAGGCCAATATGCTAGGTACTTTTCACAATGAAACAACCAATGATGAAATAATAGATACAACAACAACAAAGAAGGTCCAAAAAAAAACAAGATAACTATTTAGAATAAATTCCCATGATGCACAAACATGAAGATAAAAGTTTGTGCACTACTTGGTTTATAGCTAGTGTTTGCAACAACCGCATGAATTGCAATACGTATTGGTTGAGTAATTTTCATGCTCCACCCAATAAAGGGCATTTTGAGAAAGTGATGATTGAATGTAGATAAATGGTAAAATCTCTAAAGTATGTGTTACATGTACCTTCAATAACAACGTGCATTTTGAGAAAGGGCATTCCAATGTGATGATTGAATGTATATAAATGGTAAAATCTCTAAAGTATGTGTTACATGTACCTTCAATAACAACGTGCAATTGGACTTGTGACACAAAAGGATGGGCCATGTCAACATGAAAAGCATGAAGGACATGCTAGAGAAGAGTCTAAGAGATAGCTTATCAAGTTAGTATGAATCCAAAAGCATGGAACATTGGTGTGAAGCATGCCAATTAGGGGACTCTTGCAACCTCTTATATAAAACACAAAAACTATGGAATAATGTCTCTAACGTCACAATATGGAGGGATATCATTTGGTGGTTTCTCCTTACTTTAATGTTATATCAAATGATATATTGACCTCTCAATGGGTATGTGACCAACTTGATGAGTTTAAGATCAAGAGTTCAAAATCCAATGTTTTATGGTTTTATTCCTATAGGGACAAAATTTTTTGGGACCATGTTAATATAACCTCTTTTCCTTCATGAATTGGTGTTTTCAAGGTGTGGAGTCAATTCCCAACATCTAGAATAAGATCTAGAATAATAATTTTCAACATAAGCCCTCAACTCCATGAATAATGCCTCCACTAGAACTACCTTAGGGACATTTGTGTTTTATGGTTTCCCTAAGATTTTCATTCACTCTCTACTGACTTTTAATTCTATCTAAATGTTCCTTAAGGTAAAATTCCCCTTAGGTTTCAGATTTTGACCCTAATTTTACCAAAAAATATCTCTGCATTAGTTTTATAAAGACATTTCATTCAATGTAGTTACACCCTATTTAGATCTTTACTTAAACTTTTAAGAGGTCCGAGATGCCTTCCAATACTCATAAAAATATGTATTCCGTTATTTTTTTGTCACTTTTGAATAGAACACCATCTTTGAGAACTATCCCTCTAGGGACATTGTTTTGTGCATTTGAAGCTCTTTTCCAAATTCTTTGCTAATTTTCACTGTTGCTTACAAACCTTCATGATTTGGGAATGATCTTGTTTAAATTTCCTAACATGGGACTACAAATGAAGATGACCATTGTATTTGCACATACTTACTCTAGAGAGATCCCTCTCTGTACTTTGAAATATCTTGTGGTTTTGCACCTTACTTTTGAGTGCACTTGAGCGACCTTGAAGGCTTGGAATATCTTCCTTCAATTAGTTCTTGTGTTTAATGACAACTACATTGAACAAGGTCTTTGCTCTAACATACTATAGAGGCAAGCTAATTCTTTTAGTCTCTTAAAAGCATGCAATTCAAAAAGGGCAATTTCCGTGCAATAGGTCAATTTTTCTAGACATCCTTCTATGCATGCGTCTGATCTTACTCTTTTCAATTCCAACCTCTTTTTTAATCAATTCGTTTGATATCTTATTCACAAGATATGTCATGGATCCCTTTCCATAGTCTCTATGGTATTTAAGAAACTCCATTTATTGAGCGAAGCCTTTCCTTTACCTCTATCTTAGGGCAAGTGTGACCTCTCCACGTCCATTGAATGGGACGCAAAGGAAATTAAGCTCCTCTTTTAATCCCATAGTGATTGCTCTTCTCGTAGTCTCTATGTCTCTGTAGCACGCTCCCATGACCTTGATCCACTTCTACCGCCTCTCTCCAATGCACATCTTGGCCACAAGTCTTCTTTAATGCTCGATCGAGGTCATGATTCTTCATATACTTTCTCAATTGACTCACACAGTATATCAGTGAGGTCTCAAGAACGTAGACATTAGAAATCAAGTTTTTGAGCTTTAAACTTATAAATTCTTCCTTTTTCTGTGTCCAAATGGGAAAACATATATTTAAAGTACTTTCTTCTCTAACTAAGGCTAAACCTCCATTTTCTTGAAATTCTATGAATGCAAACTATCCTAAAGTACTCTCAATGAGTATATCGAGTGCCAAGAACAGAGAAGAAGAAGGAAAAATAAACTAAGGTATAGAAATTTTCAATGAAGTTAACAAAATTCTCACAAAAACCTTTAAAAAGGATTTCTTGTCATCTTCCTTCAAGCTTCAAGGTTCAATTTAGAACTTGAACAATAGCTAAAGTCCTAAGAATGGTGCGAAATGTTGTGGTAGTTCTACTAAATTATAGCATAATCCACTTCTATAGTGTATATCAACTATAAATCCAACACTCACCTAAACGACAAGAAAGGACTCTTTATAGCATGAAAATCTCCTCACCATAGGTAGATTTGGGGTTGAGACACTTCAAGAATATCATGTAAGCTCTAAATAAAGAAGGAGATTAATCATATGAGCCCAAAAGAAGGATGGTCTAAATTGGACTCTCATTATCTCAAATAGTGACTATTAGTTAAGGTTTTAGTCCATATACGTATGAACATGACCCTTTTGAGTTGGATTTTGGCAAAAATAAACTCCAAAAATAAGTCATTGAGCTTGTTTGAACATCAAAATTAATGCTAAAAATCCTATAAATATTATAGAATGATGAGCATAAACACAATTAGCTCTAGTATTCCTTTTCTTTTACAAAAGGCGGACATAGATATACCAAATAATTACCTCGTACATGAAGCTAGTCTCTCACATAGTGATAATGCACCTCAATATGCTTGATCTCTACATGAAACACTAGATGTGGTGCAACACTAAATGCACTATGACTATTAGTGAGAATATGCATATGAGGATCAATCTCCATGCAAAGATCGATCAATAGGAAGCGCATCTATATATATGCCATTGTAGCTGAGAGAATGGCCCTATACTTAGCTTGAAAATTTGATGTCGCCACTTTATGTTTCTTCTTACTCAACAAAGATATGCATGCGTTTCCAAGGAAAAAC
>CM035415.1:46352635-46480135 GCA_020310875.1 Ceratopteris richardii | reverse complement strand
ATAGCCAATTCAAATACATGAATCTAAATTTAGCAAATGCCTACCCTTACAAGACTATCAAATACTAAGAAATAACTAAGCTCATCTAGATCTAATCACTCTTACTATAAACTTGAAGGCTATTTCTGTAGTATACACGCTACCTCTAAGGCGCCCCCTAGTTACTACATCCAATGCGGTACCAACTTTTATCCTTAGCCCAAGGGATCTATATCAATAGTTAGCCTAGTCAAAGCACTAAACAACTTCAAATTCACAAGTTTCCTTTTCTCTATCCTTATCTTAGTTTTAGAATTCAAACTACACATGATCTACCTAAATTCTTATTCTTGATATAGAAGGAAATTTACTATTGCACTAAGGAGGATAAGATACAATTGAGGGACGATCAGGGACTTTAAAAAAATGATAACATGGCAACATCAAAAAAGAAGGATTGCACAATCATATGAAATGGATAAAAATTAGTTGATTCATAAAAAAATATTACAAAGAGAGGTGCTCCTCAGTATGGTATTTCTAAACATGGTTACAAATAGATCTACATGTGGTGTGCATATCAACAACACTTTGACATACTCTCACAAAAGTTCTCCTTTCTATTCTCTAATCCCTTTACCTTTGATAATCGCCTTTTGAATAGTGAATGTAAGGAATTTGGCATGGATTGAAGAGCTCATTTAAGCCTTCATTACGATGTGTATGTGTTGGATGTTAGCGAAAGCTTTCCTACACTAGCATGAGTTATGAATCTCCACATACATTCATTATGCCCATCATGTGCCTCTAGTTTTCAATATTTCCTTTCCTTTGAATGCGTAGCTATAAAGAAACTAAACATGGATAGTAAAAATCGCGTTACTTTCTCTCAAGGGTGTAATAGTCTTTCAAGCTCATGTAGAATAGATGAAGCAGAGATATGTTCTATTTCCTTAGTATCCGAAATGAGGTTGTTAGATTCACTGGCTAGGTTTCTCTTAAGTTGAGTCATATGAGAAAAATAGTGGATGTGTTGTCTTATAGAACTTGGAGCTCATAAGACATTTTACATCTTCTCTTCAACATTTAGAACTGTTCAAAACATTGAGGAGATGATTCTGGAAAATGTAACATCTTGATGGTTGTGAAACTAGAGGGAATGTTATGATAGAATATTTCCTACCTCAAAGTTGAGTTCTCTTCCTTGAAGTTCAGAATAAGATCTAGGTCCATCTTGAAATCTCCTAATTTTAGCGTTAGAAATCCTAAGCATGTCATTCATGTCTTCCAAGGAGTCCTTTAGAGCTTAGGATTTTTCATGCTATAATCCTAATGCATAAGGAGCACTTCATTGAAACCCATACCTTAGCAAAAAGATTCTATGTCCTATGGAAGAGTGCTTGATACTGTTTTATGCAAAGTCCACTATTGGTAGCTTTCTTCCTTAATATTGTATAAATTTACATAATCTTGAAGCATATCGTTAAGGAATCGATTAAGCCTCTCTATTTTCCCATCCACATCATGCTTAGACTCACTAATCCTAAGTTTCGGATCAATCATTTTGAAGAAACCTCTCGAAAATTTGCTAGTGAATTTCTTATCGAAATTCAATACAAGGTTAGCGGACGATTGTAAAATCTATATATGTTCTATATAAAGAGCTGAGAGAGTTCTCATCTACTTTTTGAGATTAGTGATAGTTGTCCAATTCTAGATTTCCAATGTTGTGCGCCCCAACATGCACACCCACTCTACCTAGAGTTGTAGATGTGCTAGGTCACACTCTCTTGCTTAGGGTGGTATTTGACCCTAATCACCTTATACGGAAGCAAGAGGTTCCTCCAAGTTGCACTAGAAATGATGCAAGGACTAACACACACACACACGTGCTTGCAATTTATGATCGTTCGTTATTTTGAAATTTCCCCATGTATACCAATTTCACTCAATGTCTTCCCTTTTTAAGATATGGATATTTTTCTTGTAGTTCTTGTGTGTATATTCCATGTAAAACATATGTACAAATACACAAGAGTCTCCACAATATGATAAAGGGCATGTACTAGACAAATATGGACCCAACTAATTTTCTTGGTAGAATGTTATTGGTGCACACTTCCACCACTTGATGTCCAACTTAGAAGCAAGTTCCATATAGTAAATACAACGAGTTTTATAGTTTTCTCCTTAATTTATGTTTTATTTCCACCCAGAAACTTGTAAAAGATCTCGCAATAATTCCTCTTGAATTATGTTTGGAAAAATGTTCTTTGTAAGGAAGTTCAGCCATATCCTAATTTCAAGGAAACTTCCAATGATGTGTTTCTTCAACATGTTGAGTATGTTTAGTTCAGGAATCTCTCGAATGCAATTATTTCCAATCATGCTTTTAACTTGGTTCAAAGAAAATTGAATTTAAAGAGAGGCTTCATGTTTTCCATGAATCACGAGATCCCTGCATCATAAAGAAAATTCTTCAATGTAGAAGTATCTACTTATATCATATCAACGTGATCAATCTTTGAAGTACTAGGAATACTTATTAAATATGAATAAAATATTACAAATCATAGAGATAGAGTAGATGCTTACATTGGTTTTTAAAGTGATATTTTCCATCCTCCACGATGATCTTTAAGTTCAAATATATTCTCTAGTGAACGCGCTCGTCTCCAAATGCCAAGCACTACCTTCTTCCTCCTCAGATTTTCTAATGTCTCTTCTACCTTACCACAGAATAGTCTCTCATTTCTTAATTCATCCAAGATCTTCTAGTGCTTCACCTTCGTTCTTAGCCATTCTCCATGTTTATGCTCATAAAGAGTACTAACATATTTGGCACCAATTGTGAACTCATTTACATATGCAATTAATCCTCTTTGGCCATCTTTAGAAAACTAGAACGAGGTGTGTAGATCAATCCAATGCACAAAATGTAAATGTGTCAAAGTCCTTCTTTTCTCATTATTTGAGTGTCTAGAGGATTGATTGTAGAAGTTCTTGTTTCCTTCTACACAAGTGGATTTGTCTTCAAGATGGATATGGAGATTATGGGTCCTCTCTTGCTAAAATGTTTGTTTTCCTATGTACATTGCTAAGGTGTGTGTGGGATTCTGGCTATCCTCTTTTTCCCATGGGATCTGGGCTATCCTATTCTCATGAAACTCATAGCTTCTGACTCGAGGTTGTCATGTGTGCAACATATGTCCTTAATAGGTGTCCCTCCAAAACACTACAATGTATCACTCTATATGATGGTTGGCATGGTTACAAGCCATCTCTTGCTAATTTGTATATCGTTAGTTATCGTGTATATGCACTATGCCTAAAAAAACCCCAAAAAATGAATGATAAAGCAGTGAAATGTATTTTTTTTGGGTACAATTCTGAAAGCAAAGGCTATTTTCTGTATCATCCGCAAAGTAAATGCTTTTTGGTTCGCCATGATGCTGTTTTTTTGGAAGATGCAATTCAGCCATTACTTTCATGTATCAAGCAGAATTTAGTTGGCTCTACAGATGTGTATGAAACTTTTCTATCTCTTTTTTCCAGTGGAAAGTCAAGTACTGATCCAAATGAGGAAATTTATTATCGTTTACAAGTTCCACATGATGATGCAAATCATTGCATTTTTTATGCAGATTTACATGATGCACTTGGTAATGAGAGGCTTGATATAGATGAGGCAAAAACTATGCCTAAATGTTTGGTGTATACTTTGAGAGATACCAAATTAGATGGACCTCTATCTTATCATACTTACTTAGAATTGTATAGCGCTTCCTTTGCATTAGATTGATATGCAATTGCTTCCTCTAGTCTTTGCTATGAAAATGAACCTATTTCTTCTAATGAAGCACAAAATCCAAAAATGTTGCAAGGGTTTATGTAATCATACTATGATGTTATTATGAAGGATGGTGCCTCGTCTTTATGTGATTTTCCTCTAGGCAAAAAGGCGATTGGAAGTAAATGGGCATACAAGATAAAACATAAGCATCATGGAACAACCAATAGTTATGATGCTAGGCTTATTTTAGAAGGTTATGCTCAAGAGATGGGCATTGGTTTCGATGAGAACTTTGTACCCACATGTGGAATGAACACCATTCATAGAATATGTGGTCTTTGATCTCATTGTAGTTCGAATGTGCATGACTTGGAAATTAGAATTGCATTTCTAAATTGTGACTTACATGAAGAAGTGTATGTATTTCAAACCCATTGTGTTTTGGTGAAAGGGCATGTACTAGAGAGCTCACTTTTGAGGTTGGGTTGTTAGAGGATTGAAGTAACTCTGTATGAAAAGCAGTTAAACAATAGATTCCATTGTTCTCTCTCTTTTTCTTGCCTTGTATACTCGTGTGTGTATATGTGTGTGCATGTGAGTATGCTTCTCACTCACACACTTGTGTATTCGATTTGCTTATGTTGTCATACCACCCTCACATCCCCATGGATTGAGAATTATGAGATGGATCTCCTCATGTTGGTACTCACAATTGTGCTAGAGTGACACCAAATTTGGTAATGTTGTTGGGGAGCGAGCTTTAAGGAAAAGTATGTGATGGTAAGATGTAGAGTTTTGATATTGGATTCAAAGGTATATTTCTCGTTTTTTTATGTTTTTACCTCTTTCATCATTATCCCTATCTTCCCTACTCACCCCCTACCTCCATTTTCATCTTTGCAAAAAAAATCACCTCCTTGGTCATATCCCCATCTTCATTGCATTTCCCTCAATTTACTTGTGAGATAGAGTGACAAAGGATGTTTCTATGTTGTGTTTTCAATGTTTTTTCGAGTTTTCTAGAGGTACAAGCATCAAGAACAAAAATAGTACGGATAGCAGGTATGATATCTCCCTATATGCACCCTAAATAAAGCTCTTTGTATATTGTGACAAATAAAGAATGAGATTATTTGATAAAACAAATTTGAGCATAGTAGAGTAAACCACATGCACATTCAAAAATTATAGAATTTTATAGCAGAAAATTCTTTTTTTAGTCCATCCTAATAGATAGTTTTCTGTTGCTAACATACGAGAGATAGGCCCAACACGGACACATCTGTCCATTGTGACATGCAAGTTGTCATGCTTTTTCCATCAAAGACCACTAAACTCCCTTAATCAATTTCTTAGCATAGGCCAAGCAGCACTACCAAATCAGCTTAACTTAGGACTATGATAGGCGTGAAAGTACTCAAGACCCTTTAATTTCTCAAGTCCAAGGTTAACTTAGGCTAAATCAAGGATAAACTAAGTGGACACAATATAACTTGATGGAGGAAAAACATCAATTGCAGTAAATTTAAGTGATCCTTACAAAGGCAGACACTTAGGACATGATAGACAAAGAACTAGGTCATCTGAAGCTTGTGTTAATCGCACCACTAGGTGGTCGGCTCAACAACTTAGTGAATACCTTGACATATTTAGTTTAGGGATGAGTGATTTTGAAATGTCATTTAATATGGAAAGACTTATATGGAGTTCGCGACTAGCCTACTTACAGACACCTAGAGGCCCCTACAAGACTCAACTAGAGTATCTAAGAACAAACAAGTAAGGAGCCCAAGTTCATGAGGATACCTTAAGGTGATAAGTGGTATAACTTGAAAACTTTGATCAAACCTATGGAATTGAACACCTAGTGGTGAAATTCGAAGAGGGCTCTTATATTGATAGGCAAGAAAGCATGTATGTTCTTAACAGCTCACGTGATCGAGGGTAAAATTTGGAATCATCATTCTTGAATTAGAACCAAAAGACCTAGAGCAGAAAAATATTGAGAAAGAACCTAGAAGACCCCATGGTAAGTCCGTCCTATGAAGGATAATCACAACAAATGGATTCCTAAGGATAATAAAAGCATAGAGTTTTTCTTGAATAAAGAGTCTGATGAAGCTTTCTAGAGATTCAAACTAGAGAAACCAAGTGAGGTAGATGGAGTAATAATTTATGCATTCAAAGACCTGGATACCCTAGGGAAGGTAATCTACTTAGATACCTCCTCAGAAATCATGTTTGTAGTCACGGAACATGGAAGACATGCCTTCACATGTACTTTTTCCATCCAGATCTTGTGTGTCTCATAGTCAACAAGGACTCATAACTTCCCATATCCTAGGATATCATAAAAAGAAAACTAGGGACATGCCCAAAGTAAGGCTATAGGAAATAGTTCTCAGGTGGGAGTTATGGTAGATATTGATGCTTTAACCTTTTTGGAAGTAGCTAAGGAGTGACTAAAAGCTCTAGTGTATTTGTAAATAATACCTATTCAGGATCCATGAGTGGGCCACACCATTAGGTTTAATAAGAATTTTCATTGGTTTAATGAGATGGCTTGACCTCTAGTATATTCCACTTACATCTTGGAAGCTAAGATTCAGATAAAAAATATATGGGGAAAGCCTCATTTCTTTACTAGAAATTTTTGAGCGGCTACATAATGTAGAGGACCTCCAACTTGTGTCGCACAAGGTAGTTCTAGCCGAATATTTCATTGCTTGATTATTGAAACCCAACTTCATGTGCTTCTATTATCTCATTAACAGATTGCAGCCTAAGAAGGGGCATCGAGTACCTTTCTATTTTCATCCCTAACAGATGGAAATGAATTGAAGAATTTTATTCTCAACAATTACCTTGTTTGGAAAGATCTGGATATATAGGGTATGCACGTTCATAGAGAGAAAGAGCTATCATTACCCCAGAACATGAAGAATATGAATATTACCAAACTAAAAGATATGGTACCTATGACCCCTAATATAGAAGTTCACCTTGGAATGTGTATGAAGCATTTCACCTTTCCTGGCCAAGAGAAGTTCACATAAACCCTTATATAAGTATGGTTTAGCTTATATTTGGCCGATACCCAAAATATGACCATCAATATGCCACATTGGAAGAACAAATTCACGTAGCTAAGAAGAGATTCCCTTGCAAGACCATTTTGCATGGGTGTTGTGCCCTCACACATATTATTTATACGTGCTTGGTTTATCACATCCCCATTTAGAGGGCCCTATCATGGAATAGAGTTTCGCAGGTCAAAGACAGAAAAGCCTCCACAACTCCATCCAAAACAATGAGAGGATCAATTCCATGTGCCCAACCACGAGGTGCTACATTGACTCCCAATATCTATCCAACACTAGAAAGGATACATCCTTTCACACTTAGATTAGCAAGGAGAAGCACCAATGATTCGCAACTCATAGTCCCACTTCTAACCTCCGATTTAGAATTTTTTGGATGGATTTGTCTCAAAAAATTAGGAAGTGTTGACTTTGAACAACTCCTCTAAGAAATGGAGATAGGTTAAAAAAAAGGCACCAACTAACCATCACCAATTGGAGAAACAAGAGTGAGAAGATGAGCAACAACATCAACAGGAAGAAGAGGATGGTGAACATGATGAAGAACAAGATGGTGAAGAAATCAAAGGTGCTCATCCTTACACCATGAAACTTCAAAGGGTATATGGCACTATCTCTAGTGGACAAGGAAGATGTAGAGTTTCATTCCACATGGCCCAATTACTAGTTAATCATATTTTAGGAAAAAATGGTGTGGGCACAAGTTTCATTGAGAACTTACAACTCTTGTCAAAGACTTGTGGAGTGATGGAAGCCATCCACACCATGATGCAGCAGACACGACCTCAATACAATGAGAGGTGTATTGACAGTAGGTTATGACTAGGAAAAAAATATACAGATACCTATCTCACAAAGGGAAGCAATCACCATTCAAGAGCTGAAACTCATAGCAAAGATTCATCTCACTGTATAAACATTTGTGTCAACCTCACCTATCTCACCTCCACACCCTCCATCCTCACCATGGACCAACAAAGTGAACCCCTAACCATCAAAACCACTGAAGCTGAAGAACCCGTTTTTCACACCTTACCCCACTCCCCACCTTATAACAAAGTAGTACTAAATACCATTGAAGCCACACCCTTGACACATTTCTTCTGTTTTCGAACCCTTGTCTATCAAGTAGAGCTGTTTGTTTCCATTACTAAACCATTCTACACTACCCCACTTGAAATCGCCCTAGGCCATCCACTCAAATGGGAAGCCCACCTCAAACTCATGACATTATAGGCATTTGAGCATTCCATCCCACGGACATCTCTCTTATACCGCTACCTATTCATCCATGTTTTCATACATGAATTGACCCCAAGGTCCTACAACCACCTTAGAACAATTTTGGACTACCTTTACGGAAGTCATGAACCAGGCCCAACCTCCATCTTCTTCATGGGGTCCCTCTTCATTTGCAACATCTTCATTATTCACTAACACCACGAGCAGAACACCTACCATACATATCTTTATGGTAGCAAGGACACATGCATGTATCACGGATTTAATAGACATCTCTCCTTCTAAAGCACCATCCTCACCCCCAAACTTCCACAATCTCCCCTTCCCCCGCCACCAACCTCACTAGCACCCACAACACCATCATAAGCGACATTCACTACCCCCTTCTCCACTTGTCAACCCCATGCATTCTCAACTACAAATATTGCATCTAATAATGTAAATAATCCATTGAATACCATGAGTGGGTGTTCCAATCAAGTGTGGCATGAGTATCACCTACGTGAAGAGTTAAACAAGCAATCATAACTAAATATCTTTGAATTTGGGAACAAGTGATAGCTTTAGAAGAAAAGAACATGACCTTACAAGGATTGTATGAAACTTTGCAAGAAGCACACAAGGAACCTGAATCCAAGATGGAAATCGTTGATCAGAAGGCCATCAAGCATACGAAAGTCATGTTTCATGGAGAGATGGAGAGAAATACAAAGCTTCAAAGAAACATAGCTCTCCTCAAAAGACATTTGGCAGCCACGATAAAGGAAAAAAAAGAACCTCTAACAATAAGCTGAAGACAATCTTGAGGTTACCATAAACATTACACCGGGAGCAACAATTAGTCCTAGTAAATGGGAATTTGTACCTTTTGAGCACATCCACATTCTATTGGGAGAACATGCAAATTTCCTTGACTCCTATGAGTAGTGAGAAGAAGAAATCAATGAGTTAGCAAGCAACAACCCTTAGCCAAGACACAAGAGATTCGAATATTTCAAAAATAGATAGACGAGCTACAGGCAAAGCTATCACTGTATGAGAGGCTTGCATCTCCACAAAGCAATTTAAGAAGTCGAAGAATTGGTAGATCTTCCAATGGAAGAGACGTTTCAAGATGCTTTTGAGCCACAACTAGTACTTGGTGGTGAGGTCTCTAATGAAGGATAGGAAAAATATGAAGCACTAGTACCTAAGTGACTTAAACAAGTCGAAGAAACTTGGTGCCCTCATGATGATTGACTGACAATAAAAATACATTCTATGTCCAACCTAGACGACAAAGTGCTTAAATCCAAATACTTTCATAAACTCTCCCACACATAACTAATAACCACTTCAAAAATGCAATACATGCCTTAGTTCGGGCTTATAGTGGACAAGAATGCATAAATCAAGAGAGTGGTAGGAGAAGAGCCTACATTCCCCACATAGTTCCAACCCATCATTCTTCTAGAGTGGGCAAAGAGAGGGACAATTGTTCAACCTCATTGGCAAGCATGTTTTCTAGAGACCAACCCTAATACGATGCAAACCTAGTCAAAAGCTCCATTGTACATCAAATATGACCCTTATTATGCTCTAGTACCTCGCCATTGCCCATGGCTAAAGTTTGCTATCAAAATTCAAAATAGCCCTAATTGTTCTAGTTGGATAAACTATTCATACTTTTCTCCACCTCAAGGGCCCCCTACTATAGCATACATGGTGTTCACCATATGACATTGGAAACCCAGGTGGAGGAATGTACCTGACATCATGGCCAAGATGTGTACGAGAATATTCAAACTCATGATAGTGATCTTTAAGATATTCAAAAATGTCAAAGCTCCACATATTTTAGCTCTAGGATTTAATCTGCGAGACTTTGACATGGTCTATGACATGAGCAAAACACCTTTTATCAACACTATCTATGCTTTTCATACATGACTTCCTGCTACAAGCAAACATTTGAAGCAATGTTTTCCATGGGTTTGTGAGAATATCATTATGAGATACTGCTTGCATGACCAATGCATCTATTACATCTATTTGTAGTGAACAAGCTCTTCATAGAGAGCAATTATGTTTTCCACATAGAGAGTTTCAAAGCTTAGTAGATTGGGATAGATTAATGACACATTTAGCTTGCTATCTCGGGTTCAAAGAACATGACATGGATAGAGATGTACTAAAATTATATACATCATTCCCTCCACAATAAGGGTTTGTCAAGGAGGATAGACCTGAGAGAGGGGGTGTTAGCGGCCTGAAAGGACTTACTTACCAAAGCAACATGAGGAAAGGGAACCAGAGGGAATGAGGGAAGATAAAAAGTCAATAAGAACAAGAAGACAGGAAGTCAATGTAGATATGGTGAGTAGGCCAAGTATTCTTTTTTTATAGATCAAACATGTACTTCAAAGAGTTATTGTCGTGACTAAATTTATTCTAAGCTCCATTTTTGGTAGAATAGATTCCATTTTGTTCAAATTGAGGAGTCCTCCAACTTGAAGAGTAGTAGATCTACCTACATATCAAAGTTTATATTTTTTTGAGTCTGTTTGAGCACCAAAACTAGCTAGAGAAGCTAATTTTTAACTAGGTCAAACATTTTGTCTCAACACATCAAATCTAATTAAAAACTATAAAAGGAGCTAGAGATCTCACTTTTGAGGTTGGATTTTTCGAGGATTTAAGTAGCATTGTATGAAATAGAGATAAAGAATAGATTACATTGTTCCCTCTACTTTTCTTGCCCTTACATATGTGTGTGTATGTGTGTGCATGTTTTTTTGCTTCTTACTCATGCACTTTTCTGTTCCACTTGCTCATGGTTATCATAGAATCCTCAGGTCTCTAGAGATTCACAATTATGAGGTGGATCTCCTCACATTGGTACTCATTATTATGCTAGAGTGGCACTTGCCTTTACTCTTCACATGCAAGTCTTAGTGCACCTAGATGTAGTCCTATGAATGATAATAACTCCTCCAACTTGAGAATGCATTGTCGACATCTCTTTGATGTTCCATGTTCCAACTATATTTTAAATGTATTTTCATTAGGAACCAAAAATCCAAATTTTCTTCATTCTATTAGAAACACCACTGCTACATTGGGTAAAGCAAAATATGGCAGTGTGACTATTGGGCCCAATCTAACTCAAAATAATATGGATGTATTTAGGTGGGCAGGAAGGATTCATGAGAAAAGAATGTGTAGAGAGTACACGTGTGGAAGAAAAATGAAAAGAGGATTGCATGCAAAAAATGAAAGAGTTTCAAAGACTCAAAATAATTAAACCAAGAAATAGGTAAAACACATGGATTTGAAAAAAGCCTACCAAGAGCATGAAGTAGGCTGTACAAGCTTCTAAACAAGTTAAAAGTGGGGGAGAGCCCCTCATCATGAGATTTGGAGGAGGCTCTCCATAGTAGATCATATGTAGGATAATTCTTGTGGAGGGAGAATGACAAAAATGGTAGAAGAAATGGCTAGGTGATCAATTACAAGGACATACAACCAGAATAATATGAAATAGAAAAATACTTTAGTTTATGAGTTAAAAACTATTGTGATTCTTTAACTCAACATCGATTCTTACTTCACAATAGTATATGTATGTGTGTGTATGATTGTGAGTAAAAATGTGTTCTGATTGTTTGAATCATATTTATTCTTAGTTCATAATAGTATGTGTATGTTTAAGTGTGTGTATTTCAAATAATTGTGAGTGAACATCTAATGTGATTGTGTATGCACATGTGTATGTGTGTGTATGATTGTGATTTTAAAACTATTGTATGTCCTGGAAAAGGTTTGATTTTCTTTTTAATAATTCAAGGGTTGGGAAGGTGTTAATAAGTGAACTAGAACTTTATAGGTCTCTAGATGGCTTTGTCTTGTAGACTTATTAGCAGCTTCTCATATCCTTGAATTGTAGAGGTATCCAACAAAGTTTATCTGATAGTATGTGTATATGCATATGAGTGTATAATTGTGAGTACAAATCTATTGTGATTGTGTGACTCAACATTGATTCTTACTTCACAATAGTATATGTAAATGTATGTGCATACAATTGAGAATTTAAAATCTATTGTGATTGTCTGACTCAACATTGATTCTTACTTCACAATATTATGTGTAAATGTATGTGTGTGTATGCTTAAGAATTAAAATCTATTGTCATTGTTTGACTCAACAATGATTTTTACTTCACAATAGTATGTACAATTGTATGTAGGTGTATGCTCAAGAATTAAAATTTGTTGTATTTGTTTTACAACATTAATTCTTATTTCACAATACTATATGTAATTGTATGTGTGTGTATGATTGAGAATTAAAATCTATTGTAATTGTTTGAATCAAAATAGATTCTTACTTCACCATTTTATATGAAGCTATATGTGTGCATGATTTCATGAGAATTAGAATCTATTGTAATTTTCTAACTCAACATTGATTCTTACTTCACAATGGTATCTGTAATTTTATGTGTGTGTATGATTCAGAATTAAAATCTATTGTGATTTTTTGACTTGACATTGATTCTTACTTCACAATAGTATGCATGTTTATGATTGAGAACTTTAATAGATAGAAAATGTAAATAGATAGATTATAGATTTAAAAAAGTGCTTAAGAGGAGAATAATGGCTACAATGTGCAACTTAGAGTGATGAGGTTTAATTCAGCATTCAAGTACAAAATCATCCTATTATCTTTTGGAGACTTCAGTTTTCTATATAAGATTCTAATTAATACAGTAAAACACCCTTCTCTTTCGAATCACAAAAAAGAAAAATTTAATGTAAAACAAGCTATCAACTTGAGAAGTGGCTATGAGAAACCTTTGATTTATGGAAGTGAAGTTCAAGTTCAAACACTCAATGATGTGAGGATGATAATAATTGATCTAATTCCTATTCAAGGAATTTTTTTATAATAGTGTAGATACCTTATTATTCAGAAGAGTTAGAATTATAAGCTACACATGCTCTGTTTATAAGCTAAGCATCAATAAGGGGCCAGCTCCACTTTTCAAGGAGTAGTAGGAGCACACCGTGAAGCAAAGAATTTGCTCTAGCATATAGTACATGAATCCTAATGGTACAAGATTTTTATAAATGCGAGTAGAAACTAACAAATTTTCATTGATTCCTTACTCATGAAGATTGGTCTTCTGAGCTATGGGAACCAAACACTGCAATCTTGCGAACTTGAAGAAGATGACACAAAGAATAAAGGTAGTGAGCAAGATGTTGATGTAACTTGAATGTATATTCATCTATGCATTATGTTAGAAGTGTGTAGAGTGTTAAAATACACTCATGCATCTCTTCGTGACAATGTCCACGACTCTTAACAACCAAAAATATTTAGAATACATTGAAGAATGAGTTACTTGTGACTCATTCCTTTTCTCCTAGAATCTATGAGATGAGGATTTCAAATTCAAACTTGATTTAAAATGTTTGTTGGATACGAGCATTTTGGCTTGTGTCTTTCAAGGCTTTTACATCCATCATTTAATAGAGATAGAGAATTAGAATCCACAAATAATCCATAAATAATCATAGGTGTTTACAAAGATGTGTTGTAAAGTCTCATCTATCATCACAAGACTATGGTTCACTCCAACAATGAAATTAGTTTATTCATGAAAACGTCTTCTTCCAAGCATAGTGAGAGCTTGTTTTTCTAAACGAAAAGGAGAAATATTTATTCCTTAGAGCCTAGCTTCCATCTTGGACCTACCCCTCACTTGTAGTGAGGTAAAAAAAACCATTCAAAAATTGCAACCGTATGATTCCCTTGGTATCAATTGTATTCAAAATGAGATCTTAATTTAATTAAATTATTTTTTGACTTCTTTTATTCTATTGATTTTTAAAGACACTTTTACCATAATCACTCTTCCTATTTGTCTCAATATTGGAGTTATAAAACTTCTTCACAAAAGAGATTTGAAAGATGATCTCAATAATTGGAGGAGCATTACTTTCTTGACATCAATCTAGAAAATCTTTTCTTCTTCTCTTCTTAGAGAATTATTCGTATTTGTATAGAATCATTTTATCTGAGAAGGAAGGCTTTATGAAGGGTACATACATCATGTATGCTATTCTCTTTTTACAAGAAGGTATGGACTATCCTAAAGAAGCCAAGCAAGACTTCTATTTCTTTAAGATTGACTTTCATAAGGCCTATGATAGGATTGAATAGGATATTGATTATCAATCCTTGCATGATGTTGGTTTTGCTAGGAATTCCATCAATTATTTTGTGTTTTCTTTGGTAATTCTTTCTCTTAGGTTTCTTTAAATGGGGATCTTTCTTCTCCCTTGAATATCCTTAGATCCATTAGGCAAGGATTCCCCCTTGCTGCTCTCTTCTTTGTTATTGCTACTGATGCCCTTGACTAACTTGTCAAGGATGTCATGTACAATGGTACCATCAAAGGGGTAGACCTCCCTAATAAGGACTTTCCTCTAGGCCTCTAGTTTTTTGGTGATGATAAAAACATGCTCATGAGGGTTGATGAATCTATTGCCTTCTGCCCCCTTGATTGCCTTCATACCTTTTATTTGGCTAGTGGATCCATCAAAAACCACAAAAAAAAACTGCCCCTCTGGCCTATAATGAGAGTATCCCTACTTGCATCATTGAAAAAGATTGTGAAATTTAAAAAAATGGGGAAATCCTTAGACTTTTTTGCACGCCTATGGGTTTTAAGGCTTGTTTCATCAAAGATGGGAATGGGTGCTAAAGATGGTTAGAAACAAAAGTTTCAAGTGGTTTCTCTTGAAAGTTCCATTAGCCATATATTATGCCTACTTAATCAGTAAAATTTGCCCTATTTAACCTATTTCTTGTCCTGATGGTAGTCGAGTAAAAATAAAATTTATCAATTCATAGCATTTTCAAGAAGGTTTCCTTCTGCTGGTGATACCGAAACTAATAAATTCCGTAAGTTTGTTTCAGAGATCTTCTGCCTTCCCAAGAAAAGAGGGTAAACTTGTCATAAATTGTCCGTCTAAGATAGATAGTAATATGCCTTATAAATGAATTCTTAGGGCTTTGAACGCTAATAATTTATAGGCATGTCTTATTAAATGAACATTTCACGTGTTTTCTTTAAAAGGTTTTAAAGCTTGGACTAATCATTCTTTATGAGACATTATTGTTTCTCCTCAAGCCTTTGTCCCTTCTAGGATCGCTCTTAGATGTGGAATCCATAGATGGAAGTCGAGAAAGCCTACATTCATGGTAAGGACATTCTTTCTAATAGCTCTTTCTTCTTGCACGAGTGTGTTTTCACTCATTGGCTTTCGATTGAAAATGGCAACGTTGGAAAAAAGAACATAAATGATTTAAATAGGGGATTAAGGATTGGTCCTAGTTGTATAAAAATGGTGAGTTTGGTTCTATCTTTTGCTTACAGGTTATTATTTAGCATAGAATTTTTCCGCTGCCCCAACTCGAACGGTGTATAGCATAAGGAGATTGACACTTAAGTGATACCTATGAACATGTGGAAAGAGGTTACTTTGAAGAAGGGATCCATCTTAAAAATTCTTAATAAACTTAATAAGAGGTGGAGTTTCTTGTCAAACTCCGTGCAATGGAGATACAAATTCCAATGTATTTGGTCCTTTCCTTTGGCAATCAAGAAATTTTATCTTCAATGTATCATAATACATAATGTGTTGTGGATAGGTAGCAAGGCCAAATATGTTAAAGTGAGTAAGGGTAAATGTGCCTTTTGTTACATTTTGGAGGATTTAGCCCACCTATTTTCAAATTGCTCTAATGCTCAAAGGATTTGGAACCCCATTAACCTCTTATGTGATAGAATCAAAGGCAAAGTACTTATTAATGGATGTTATAAATTGGATTTGGCTCTTCGACAACTTTGGAGGGCTCACTGCCTATGGATTTTCTAGACTTCGAGGAAGCAAAAGGTTTTCAATAATAAGGTCTCCTTCCAGTTGGCTCCCCACTTGGCTAGATTTAAAAAAATCGATTACAAGAGTCTACATTTTATAAATGATGATCTTCCCCCTGATGTACATATTAGTTCGGTACTAACAGGAATTAAGCTATATACTTGCAGGAGGACTCACCTATCTCTTTACTCAGTGGAATAATTTACCATGGTCTTCTACCTTAATGTTTGAATCATGGATACACTTAGCTTGTGTTAGCCTTAATGTTTTATTCTCCATGAATCCATCCATGGGGTCAGTCCCTGATATATATATATATATATATATATACACCCACACACACAGATAAATTTGTTGTACACTTATGGCAAGCCTTGTATCTCGAGTTTGAGCTGATGCCTATCTCTGAGTTGTTTTGATTTGTTTTCCATTCTGCCGCTCTACAGATTTAACATTTCCTCACTCCTTTAATATACTCTTGTTGTCTTCAAAAAAAAGTAGATAGAAGGTTGACGTTTTGTTGACACAAATCAAAGCCTTCATTTATGTTCTATGTAAATGGAGGCTTAAAAGATTGAATGGTGGTACAACTGTAGGAGATCGAGAAGGCATAGAGGTGGGGAACACGTAGAGTGAATACAGCAGCTTCTTGCATCAGTGTTTTATCATGTCATTCGTCGGCAACCCAAAGCTCGAGAGTCGAGAGTCGAGACAACTTTATTAGGCGCAACGTCATCGATTGCGACTCCAAAGCTTCACTATCGAGCGGCTGTTTGTTTCTAGAGGTTGGTGGAAGGTCATGACAAAGTGCAGGAGTGGAGTGGAGAAGCCTTGCACAATGCAGCCTTCATTGTCTCGTCTTACATCTTAGAGGTCAGGATTTCTTGTCGTGAGTCGCGTCGCCATATGAACTTGTTGCGCCACACGATTCATCAAATGTTTGGCGTTTCATTAAACGCAGATCGCGCCCCTTGTTTCGATGGTTGCATTTAACTCGCCTAAATTTTTTTTTTTTGAACAAAACAGGAAGAATAAAATTGATGCTAGGCAAAAAAAAAAAAAAAAAAACAAGCTCAAGAGGGGCTCACCTTAGAGCCCTCTTCAGCACAAGGCTGACTCACAAAAGAAAAGAGTCTACATAATCACAAAGATAGGTGATCAAGTAGCCTCTAGGCTTTGAATACATTCTAAGGAGCTTATCTCTCCACACATTGTGGTGGTAATTTTTAAATATTACAAATGGGCTCTTAAAATCCGATTGGGACTCATTACAAGAGGAATTACATATTCTGAAGATATTCTTCATTCCGACCAAACAGGAGTAATAGTAATCCTTTCCCCTTTTATTAAAGATAGCACTATTTCTGTTTTTCCATATATACCACAGAAAGTGGCTTCTGATGAGCTGCCAAAGAAGGATGTCCATGCCATTTGATTCTCCAATCAGTAAATCTTTACTTCTTGGAATTTTAAGACCCTGTATTTGACAGAAAGACCAGATACCACACCAGAATCTAGCAGCAAATTTACAATTGATGAAAAGATGTTCCAAATCCTCTTCTTTACCACAGATTTTGCACAGCCCAGCATCAATTTTATACTTCCTAGCCTGACTGCCAGTCCAAATACCTTGGTGAAGAATGATCCAGTTCAGACAAGATTGTTTATTAGTGAGAGGGAAGGCCCAGGAACACTGGAACCTGTACTTCCATTGCAGGTGAGACCACTGTAATCCCCATTTTTTGTTCAGCTTCTCAGTGATTTCTTTAATATTTCTTCCATTCCTTTTGAAGGAATTAAACATATCCCAGGCAATGTCCTGAAGGGAAATCTGCTTCCTCCACATGTAAGTTTCCAACTTCTCCTTCAGAAACTCCTTCTTGCTCAAAAGTACCTGTTTACATTGAAAAGAAAGATCTTGAGTATCAATGATAGCCTGGTTATCAGTCACTTCACCAGCTCTCATCAGGTCCTGCCATTGACCAAAACCCTTCTTTCTACACTTGTTCCATCTGATAGGTAGGGTCTGATGGGAACCCGAGTTAAACCAACCAATCCAAATGGAGTCCTGCACTAAAAAGGAAGAGTTGTGAGTAAGCCAGACAGGGAGATTATACTTAGACTTAACGATCATCCAGGATTTCCAGAAATTGCAAGTGAGCTGACTGCCTTTAAGCACAAACTCTTTAGGAGAAGTAATCACATCCCACATAGAGCAGTTAGTCCAAGTTTTATTATGCTTCACATGAAACCTGTAAATATTTCTTTTAATCAGACAAGCCCAGAAATCATTAGAGGAGAGGGATCTATAAATCCATTTGGAAGCCATTTGAGTAGCCATCCAAGAAGGACAAATGAGACCAAGCCCACCTTCAGACTTCTTCATACAGCAAATATTCCAGGCAACTTTGGGGATTTTAGATCCTCCCCACAAAAAATTTCTAGCCAAAGAAATGGCCTGTCTTAACTGCTTTTTATTAGGCTGCCAACAGGAAAGAAAGTACGTTAGGGAGGGAAGGATATAATGCTTCAAAACAAACGATCTATGGGAGATACTGTGCTGCACTTCTCCCCACTTAAAAATTTTAGCTCTGAATTTGTCAAGCATCCAATTCCATCTTTGATCATTAGAGATGCCAAAGCCCATGGGAATTCCCAGCAACCTGAAAATCATCCCCTTCTTGATGATGTCACAACCTGTCATCTTAACACATTCAGGAATATGATTATTTGAGGAAAAAAAACCAGTTTTCTTATGATTAATCACAGATCCACTAGCCAAACAAAACATCTCAAGACAATTAAGGAATTGTTTAGCAGAATTATCATCAGCCTTCATAAGCATATTGGTGTCATCAGCAAACATCTGAAGACCCAGAGGAGAGTGAGCTTGGGGAATATCCAAACCTGTGATTGTTCCCTGTCTAAAGCAGTCCTTGACAAGCCAACCTAAGGAGTCACTTGCAATGGCAAAAAGGAGGGGAGCCAAGGGGCAACCTTGCCTAAAATTTTGTGTGCATAGTCGAGTTAGTGGTTCAACTTGCATCCACGACTCCTCTGCACCTCCCTAAAACGAAGAGAAACTTCTAAGTTATAATATGGAGAGTCCCTTTTTTTTTGAAGAAACAGGAAAATAAATATTAACAGAGGAAATTTACATCAGTGCAGAGCGCAGGAGCACCTCATATCAGCAGAGTTACAAAGAGTCCCTTTTCGTTGTCGTCAAAATCTAAATATTAACAGAGGAAATTTACATCAGTGCAGAGCGCAGGAGGACCTCATATCAGCAGAGTTACAAAGAGTCCCTTTTCGTTGTCGTCAAAATCTAAGAAAAATGTCAATCAAGGGTTATGATTAAAAGCATCATTGGTTGGTCAAATGTCTACTTCATTGAAGGTCTTTATCATCTGATCTTGAGCACCGATCAATGTTGCATCTTGGACATAAAATCATTGAGAACCCAATCATCAATAAAGAAGAAGTTCTTAGAGTGCTCCTTTCCATAAGAATTTTCTTTACTAAGAACGAGTCTATCCAAGAAGCTACTATGATCATGCGTGAAGGGATGGAATATGCCAACAAGTCTTATCGAAACTTCATATTCCTCAAGATCAACTTAGAAAAACCATGCAATAGGATCAATGGAATCTCATTCTCTAATCTCTATGAGATATAGGGTATAAAAACGGCTTTACTTAGATGGGATCCACTATTCTAGAGAATGCCTTCATCTATTTGAACATTAACAAGAAACTATCTTTTCAATTCCCTCTCTAGTGTCAATGAAGTTTGGTATCCCACTACCTCCCCTCCTCTTTGCCATTATTGCAGACAACCATAGATTCTTGATAGAAGATAAAGTGAAGGAAGATTGCATCAAAGACATGAACCTTCATAATCGTAAAGACCAACTGGGGTAGATTCTTTTTTGATGTCAGAAATGTGTTCCATGTCATTGTTCAGGAGCATATTAAATCTCTTAGGAAATATCTTGAAACCTTTTGAGTTGTTTCCAATTTGAAGATGAATATGTTAGTATGACAAACAATAGGCACAACTCATCTAAATCA
Organism: Ceratopteris richardii; assembly: GCA_020310875.1. Lineage (NCBI taxonomy): Eukaryota > Viridiplantae > Streptophyta > Polypodiopsida > Polypodiales > Pteridaceae > Ceratopteris > Ceratopteris richardii. The sequence continues at coordinate 46,460,013 of CM035415.1, read as the reverse complement.
TTATAGAAAACTTATGAACCCTTTGTTGTCAAACACTTAATCATACAAGGATAACCTTTCAATCAATCTTCAAAGGGGAGGAGCAATCTAAATGGAATTAGCTTAAGCTTTACCTTGATATTGCCATGGTCAAAGGGGTACAATAATTCCCTTCTTTTAAACTTAGGAATGGATCTTCCCTTTTCAAATGTAGTCTTCATTTTAGCCTCTAAATGCACCGTCATAGAAACTATGTAGGCAATTTTTTGCCTCTTGTGGCAAACATATATACAAGTTTCAATTCACTAGTACAAGCACCTCAAAGTATGCTATAGGTTTTGCAAAGCTTGATAGGGTTTTTTTGTCCAACCTTTTTAGAAACAATCATTTTTCTGCATCGGGGTATTTAATTAGTGGCCATGGCTTAAAGCAATGATGTACTTTTTATGTTGGTTGTTGAGGACAAGTTGGATGGTGCTAATTAACCATTATGGGCATATATGATGCATCATTTATTGGTAGCAAAAGGGTTATGGACTATAATGCACAATGTTGAGAAACATTACACTTGCAAATACAGTTACTGAAGGTGATGTAGATGATGTTGAACATGATTCAAATTCTTGATTGTGTTATAGTTCTAGCTTAACCTACTACAAAGAATCTTCATTCGGATGGTGGGGATGCTCAAGCACATGCATTGATAATGTTGTCTATCAAACATGCCATTATCACTCATATTTGCTCTTGCAAAATAGCAAAGGAAGCTTGGGATATACTTACAACTTTATACAAGGTAAAAAATGATGCATCTATTGCTTATCTCCAAAAATAGTTGGAGAGTGAGTATACAAAAGAAAGAGATTACATGAATAGTTTTTTGAAAAAGATCAAAGATTTAAAAGATAATTTTATTTATTTTGACTAAATCTTGTAGGATAGTTCACTTGTGCAAACTATGTTTAAGATTCTTTTAGATTCATATTAGGATTTTGCTTCTGCTCTTTGGTTGATGATGAAAGGTGATCGGAATGCCTTAGCGTTTGAGGAGTTACTCACTATTTTTTGGGCAAAGATCATTCTAGGAAAAGTAGCTCCATTATGCATGTTGCAAATCAAGCTTTCCTAACTAGTGAGAAGGGCAAAGGTAAATGGATCTCATCTAATAGTAAGAAGAAATATTCTAATGTTGCATAGTTAAAGAATGAAGACAAATATTAGAAGAAAATAGAGAACCAAAAATAGTTTTGTGAATATTGTAAAGGGAATGATCATGTCATAAAGAGTTTTCCAAAATTGGATGCAAAAGAGACAAAGAAGAAAGAGGCTATAATTGTACGTTCTCTAGTAATAGATTCAGTATTGTGTGTTGTGCTCCAAGCTTCTTCTTCTTCCTTGTTTTGTTCGCGTGCTTCCCGTAGACGTCTAACTCCAACAATTGGTATCAGAGTAGGTCATTGCTTCATCTAGGGTGCAGTTGACACTCCTCCGGTTGCAGTCTTACAATCGCACGAATTTTGGTGAGCATACTCAGCGTGTTTTCAAGATCAAAACTACTTTGCTCCGTGGTGCCGAAATCGCGATCTAAGCTCGTTTTGGCCTCGGAACACACTATTGTAGTGCTTGTGTAGGCTATCTCATCTTTGTGTGCCAAAGGTATATATACTAGTTTCTGTTTGCCAGTATAAGCATCTCAAAGTCTGCTACAAGTCTAGTAGAATTCGTCTGGGCAATGGTGTTCAACTTTTTGAGATATAATCAATTTTTTGCATCAAGGTATTTTAGTCACCGGCCATGGTTGAAAGCACTGATGTATTTTGTATGTTGGGTATTGAGGATAAGTTGGATGGTATCAAATACCTGTCATGGGCTTATACGATGAGACATGTATTGCTTGCAAAAGGACTGTGGAAAATTGTGCAGGGTGTCGAACCATTATGCGAGTTGCAGATCAAGCTTTCCTGGCTAGTCAAAAGGGCAAAGGAAAATGGAGCTCCTCAACTAGTAAGCAGAAATCTGCGAATTTTGCATATTCGAAGAAGGAAGATAAAGATGAGAAGAAATCAAAAAAGCAAAAATTGATTTGTAAGTACTGTAAAGGGAATGATCATATCATAAAGAACTATCCAAAACTGGATGCTAAAGAGGCAAAGAAGAAAGAGGCCTCTACACCAAAAACAAAGTCTACTAATCTTGTGTAGGAAGAAGAATGGGCGTTTACTACTGTCTGTAGTTTTGACCTATCTTCTCATGAGTATTGCATGCCTGCAGTAGACTCAGATGTTTGGTATTTTGACAGTGGGGTGACCAAACATATTACCTCGCAGCACAGTTTCTTCTCTTCACTCGAGCCTACCCCTATAGGGAATACTGTTACATGCACCAACAACTCCTCTTATCCTGTTATGGGAGTTCGTAAGATCATTTTGACTACTGCTGATGGTAGTTCTTTCACTTTGTCAGATGCTTTATTTGTGCCAGGGATCAAGAAGAACATGTTATCAGTTTCTACATTAGCCAAGATTGGCTTGGTTGTGAAATTTGTTGATTACACGTGTACAATTCATGATCTGTCAAATGGCGATGTGATTATTGCTTTTGGCATTTTATGTCGTGGCCTGTATAAGCTCATAGACTATGAAAGATCTGTAAAGGATTTGACATGTGCAGTAAATGATTCTCAGGCTATGTCAAATGAAGCTTTGGCATGCACGCTTTGGTCATCTGAATTTTGCTAGTTTTCTACGCCTGTAGAAATCTGAAATGGTGTTCTCTTTGCCCAAACTTGAGGCACCTGGAAAACATGTTTGTGAAGGTTGTATTTTGGGCAAAATGCAGCGTTCGTCCTTTCCAAAAGATGCTTCAGTTTGGGCTACTCAGAAATTGCAGCTTGTACATAGTGATGTCTGTGGTCCTATGCAGATACCTTCTTTTGGAAATTATCTTTACTTTGTGACTTTCATCAATGATGTTTCCAAGCATGCATGGGTATATCCATTGAAGGCAAAGTCCGAAGTGTTCATGTGCTTCAAAAAGTTTTTGGTTTTGGCTGAAAATATATCAGCATGTAAAATGGGCACCCTCTGTTTTGATCGAGGGGGGGAATGTATGTCTTCTAATTTTAATGCATTTCTCGCTCAACGTAGGATAAAACACCACTGAAAAATGCCATATACACCTCAACATGATGGACTTGCTGAACAAAAGAACAGGTCACTCATGGAGATGGCAAGGTGTATGGTCAAGAGTCAGGCTTTACCACATAGTTTCTGGCTTGCGATTGTCATGTGTGCACCATATGTACTGAACAAGTATCCCACTAAAGTGCTACAGTCTATCACTCCATATGAGGCTTGGCATGACCGCAAACCATCTGTTTCTCATCTACGTGTCTTTGGTTGTTTGGCATATGCATTAGTGCCTGAACAACATCACAAAAAATTGGATGATAAAGCTGTAAAATGGTTGGTACAGTTCTGAAAGTAAAGGCTATATTCTGTATCATCCACAGATTAAACGCATTTTGGTAAGCCGTGATGTTGTTTTTGTGGAAGATGCTATTCAGCCATTGCTTTCATGTACTAAGGAGCTATTCAGCCATTGATTTTATGTCTCCAAAGACGTATATGATACTTTGCTACCTCTTTTTACACGTGGATAGTCTAGTGCTGGTCCTAACGAGGCAACTTCTCAGCCTTTGCAGGTTTCATGTGATCATGCAGATAATTCCATTTCTGATGAGGATGTACATGATGCACTTATTGATGAGAGATTTGATATTGAGCAAGCAAGAACTATGCAAAAATGGCTAGTGCAGACCTTGCGTGATAGCAAATTAGATGTAGCTCTATCATATCATACTCGTTCAGGCTCTCATAGTGCCTCTTTTGCATCAGATTGCTATGCTATGGCTGCATCTAGTCTCTCTGATGAGAATGAGCCTGTTTTGTTTGATGAAGCACAAAATTCAGAAAATTGGATGATTGTTATGCAATCTGAATATGATGCTATAATGAAGAATGGTACTTGGTCTTTATGTGACTTGCCTCCTGGCAAGAAGGCCATTGGCACTAAGTGGGTATACAAGCTGAAGCGTAAACCGGATGGTACAATTGACAGGTATAAGGCTAGGCTTGTTGCAAAGGGTTATGCACAAGAAAGAGGCATTGATTTTGATGAGACCTTTGCACCTACATGCGGTATGACTACTGTTCGGAGCATCTATGCCCTTGCAGCTCATCATGGTTCGAATGTACATCAGTTGGACATTAAAAGTGCACTTCTGAATGGTGACTTGCATGAAGAAATGTATGTTTTTCAGCCACATGGCTTTGTGTAGAAAGGGCATGAAAACCAGGTGTGCAGGTTAGAGAAGGCATTATATGGTTTAAAGCCAGTACCATGTGCATGGTATGAGAAGATACATGCCTATCTGATTGCACATGGTTTTTAGAACAGTCAAACTAAAAGCACCTTATATGTTAAGCATGCTAATGATGTGCTTCTGATCATTCTTTTCTATGTTGACGACGTGCTCCTTACTAGTCCTACTGAGATGCATATTGCTGATTTTAAGGCTGATTTGCATGCCTCATTTGAGATGTCTGATTTGGGCATTTGCATCACTATTTGGGCATTCAATTTATGCAAGTTGATGGTGGAATAGCTTTGTGTCAAATGAAAGATATTGACGCATTATTGCAGCATTTGGGCCTTGAAGACTATAAGCCTATTGCCACTTCTATGGAGACAGGTTTACGATTGAGTCTTCATAATGCTGTAGATGCATTTGATGATGTTCTCTATCAGCAGGTTGTTGGATGATTGATTTACTTATGCATTACTCGGTCAGATATTCAATTTGTTGTCCCAGAGATGAGCATGTTTATGCATTGCCTAGGAGTCAAGCATTAAATATTCTCAAAAGGTTTAGTGAATCTTGAGATTTACTCCAAACAATTCACCTATGTCTAAAACTATACTTGTGTATAGTTGACTTTGACACGTGCAACTTATAATGTATAATTCTGTTATACTAGAACACATTTATTCAAATGCTACTAGCCAAAGGTAGTTTACCTTCCAACTTAAAAAATGAGTACTTACTTGGTCAAAACTTTACACTATCGAAGGAGAACTCACCACTCATCAAATTTGCACCTGGTGTAGTCTTCTCTTCTTCACATTTACACATGTAAATGTTCCTACTTAAAACTCTCTCAGCCTAATTACCATTAGGATCTCAAGATTTGTACAGATGTCACTCCACTATAGACTAAGACTTGTACAAAAACATTTCACAAAAGGATAAACACAGAAGGAGCACTGAGCAAAATATCGGGCACAACTTTTCTTCTAATTAGGAAAACATTACATCTGATTCATAAGACATATTGTCATCACTTCTGAAGTGTCTAATGACTCTTACAACTTTTCATTCATCATCTCTCTTACATTCCCTGACTTTCTACTTGTATGTATAGGCATATATGTACAAAATCATAACCATAACAAAGGAATAAGTGAGATAATTACAAGTTTAGTGTACATGTATATACAAGTCTTCATTCACTAGTCTTCATGCTTCTGAATTTGATCTTTGCTTTATCCTTTGACTTCAATCCTTTGTCTTAATCACCAATTGTTGATTGTCCTCCACCAGCAATGCACGTATGGCATGACTTGAGTGGTACCTGGCTACTTAGATTATTTAATGTCTTGGGGGATCATTATTGTTAGATTAACATGTTTTTTTCTAACTCAAATGTGGCTCGATGCTATACACTCATGTGTCCAATAGTGGTGTTTTCTTCATAACTTGTAGCTGATGTATATCTTGGTTGAGCAAGAAGTAGCCTACTATAGCCACTTCTAGTTGTGAAGTTGAGTATTGGGTATGTTTCACAATGATTTTTGAGTGTGTGTGGGTTTGCACCTTTTGTCTGATTTGGGTGTTGGTTAGTCTTTGGCTACCACCATCTTCAGATACAATGAGAGCACATCGGTAGTTGCAAGCAACACTATGTTCCATGCTCATACTAAGAACATGGAAGTGAACTATCATTATTTTAGGGAGATTTTCTCTACTTGAGAGTTAAGTTTTGCATGCATTTCTACATACCATAAAGTTGTAGACCTTTTCTCAAAGGCTCTTCCTAGGAAGAAGTTTGAAGCTTTCTAGAAAGCCTTGGATTACTTCTTTTTGTGGATGCTTGTCTTTCCTCATACCATGGAGCTTCCTTTTACATGTGCGAGGTCCTTATTGACCACATTACCCCTAAAGGGAGATATGTTGATGTATTTTAGTACTGATGTGTGTTAACACATTCCAAGTGTTCTGCTCTTTTTCCCCTATTTAGGAGGTTTTTTCGATGGATTGTATATTTGAATATAACCATAGCATATAAGTTACCTTTTTACATTCACTTATTAATTCATTCAATGTCTCTTTGTGCTTGAAGATTCTTCTTACAACTTCTCATTCATCATCTCTCTTACATGCCCTAACTTTCTACTTGTATATATAGGCATATATGTACAAACTCGTAACCATAACAAAGGTATAAGTAAGATAATTACAAGTTTAATGTACATGTATATACAAGACTTCATTCACTAGTCTTCATGCTTCTGAATTTGATCTTTGATATATCCTTTGACTTCAATCCTTTGTCCTAATCACCAATTGTTGATTGTCCTACACCAACAGCTCCCCCTCAATCATCAATTGTGATTTTCTCCATCTTCTTTATACCTGCCATGTCTTTGAACCTTTGCAACCTAGGTCCATCCAAGCTTTTGGTTAACATATCTGCAATCTGAACTTTTGTTGTATGTATGACTTCAATCTCTTTATCAATCACCTTCTCTCTCAAGAAGTGATACTGAGTCTCAATATGTTTAGTCTTGGCATGAAGCAGAGGGTTATCAGTTAAATACAATGAATTCATATTATCTCCATGAATAGTGGGTGTACTCTGAATGATAGATGAGAAAGCAACTATGTGTTGCTTCTTAGAACACTAAGAGATTAACTTACCTTCCAGATAACATAAGTGCCCATAGCTTGATCTCCTATCATCAGGATTACTTGCCCAATCTGTATCACTATATATCTTGATGTTTGTATCTAATGTAAAACCATAATACAAACCTTCCTTGAGTGTACCCTTAATGTATCTTAGCACCCTTTTTCCTTCAACTGAATGTCCTTTCCTAGGACATTGCATGAACTGAGACAACACACCAACTGCATATGAAAAATCAGGCCTAGTTAATGTAGCATAGATTAGACTACCAACCAGACATTGATATAGCTTCATGTCCTTGAATTGTTCTCCTCCATATCTGCTCAATTTGTGATTCACCTCCATTGGAGTAGGTGCTACCCTGCAATTTTCCAATTTGAACTTGATTAGAAAGTTCTTCAAATACCTTTCTTGAGTCACATATACTCCATGTCGAGTATATGAAACCTCCATGCCCAAGAAATATGACAAGTCTCCCAAGTCACTAATCTTGAACTCTTTCTCCATTTGCTTCTTAAGACTTTGTCTGCCCTTCTCATCTATACTTGTAAGAATTATGTCATCAACATATATGCACATGTAAATGAATCATCACTTGCTTTAACAAGCAAGCTACTATCTGCCTTAGACACTTGGAAACCAAGCTCCTTCAAGAACTTCAAAAGTCTATAATTACATGCCCTTGGGGCCTGCTTCAAACAATACAAAGCTCTCTTAAGCTTGCACACATACTCTGGATACTTTTTATCCTTGAAACCTTCTAGTTGCTCCATGAAAACATCATCTGAAATGTAACCATTGAAAGAAGCATTTTTCCCATCTAATTGACATATCTTCCAACCTTTACATGTAGTAGTAGCTATGAGATTCCTTATGGTTGTCATCTTTGCCACAGGACTACAAGTCTCATCATAATCTATACCATATGTATGAGCATACCCTTTCACAACAAGTCTAGCTTTATACCTAGAAACTTCCATCTGCAAACCTCTTTGTCTTGTAGACCCATTTGCATCCAATGCTCTTCTGACTATTTGGTTTGGGAACCAAATTCCATGTCTCGTTCTCCATTGATGCATCATACTCTTCCTGCATAGCTTTCTCCCAATTTCCTTACCTTTTGCCTCTTCTGTAGAAGGATCTTTCTTTGTTTTCACCATATAAGCATAATCTTTAGTAGTAAAAAAAGAAGTATCATAAATGTTACTTGTAGGTTGGCATTTGTGCCTTGAAGATCTGATGAGTTCTCCACTCCTTGAAGTTTCTTGTTCATCACAATCTGGATCAAACCTTGGCATTTCTTCAGCTTCAACTTGTGCTTCATTATTCTCTTCTTCATCCAATATTTAAACGTTTGATTTACCTTTATTCTGATTCAATGTTTCTTGATCACGTGCATGAATATTAATTGTACTTGCATACCAAGTACCTTGCTCATCAAATGTAACATCTTTTGGCGCAAGGAATTGCTTTGTGGATGGACTCCACAACCTATAACCCATCTGCTCATCATCAAAACCAATGAACACTTACTTTTCAGCCTTTGGTTCCAATTTATGGCTCAATATATGCATAAGACAAACATCCAAACACTTTGCAATGATCTAAGGTAGGTTGCTTACACCATCATGCCTCATAAGGTGCCATACCCTGCAAAGCTTTATAAGGTAGCCTATTAACTAAGTATATGGCTGTATTTACAACGTCAACCCACAAATAATTGGGACAATTTTTCTCCTTCATCATTGACCTTGCAAACTCAACAAGAGTTCTATTTCTCCTTTCTGCTACACCATTTTGTTTAGGAGAGTTATTGCAAGTAACTTCCCTTTTTATACCTGCATTCCACAAGTAATCATTGAACTCATTAGAGAAATACTATCCCCCTTCATGTGACCTTACTCTCTTCAATTTTTGCCCTATGATTCTCTCTGGATACACATGATAATGTTTAAATGTATCGAACACCTCTGATTTATCTTTGATCACATATATAGTGATCCACTTGGTAGCAACATCAACATAAATCACAAAATATCTTGAAACATTAATATTGAAATCCTTTGATGGTCCCCACACATCTGTATGTACCAATTCAAGCTTATCTGAATACATGAAACCATGCTTGTTATATGATTGCTTATGAGCCTTACCTAATTGACATGCCTCACATCTGTATGTCATGTGTAGACTAGCAACATTAGGTAGTCCAAGCACTAAACCATTGTTATCCATATCCTTAATACCTCTTTCATTAAAATGTCCAATCCTTTTATGCCAAAGATCTAACTCAGAGATCTTATGTCTTCCATAAGTGAACAAGGCATGACCAACATTGTCTTCAATCTTCAATGTGATTATGTCTTCCATAAGTGTAGGGCAAATTGTAGAGAAAGGATAGTTTTCTCTATCCAATTTCTCTATGTGAAGAGAATCACCCCTCCTTTCTTCAAATGTGCAATAATGAATGTATCTTTACTTTGAATGTAGTTCCTTTTGTGAAGAGAGATGGTGGATGCAATCCAAAGATGAGTAGGTGCCGCTACAACCAGCTTCACAACAGCCAACTGAGACTTCAGAGTTGATTAGTAGACCCTTTGAGCTTCCTAAATCCACCAAAATATCAGCCAAGTACTTTGGAACATGTATCCCAAAAGTTTAAGTCAAGACCGACAAGTTGCGAAATGACTAGCTCCCAAAACTTGCTATTTTTGGACATACACCTGCTGGAAAAAATGAAGAGTGCTCTCAACCTGGAAGGAATTAGAAAAATTCCTTTTGGGCATAGCAAATAGACTTAGCAAGCTTCCTATTCCAAGTTAAAACACTTCAAATGATGGACTGAGCACTGAGAACAAGTTTCATCAAGTTCTGGAACATTCCCACAATTCTCGGGGCTCTGCAGAGATAGACCAGTAAGCAGTAAAATGCAGATATCTCCAAAAGTATAAATCCAATGACCTTGAAAATTTATAGGTAGAAACTAGACAGTCAGAGCTATCCAACGCACTTTAAAACACTGAAAAAGGTTCAGTAAAACTCGAGATATGACCTTCTGAAGTTACTGCTCTGAGTGAGTATAGCAGAGAACAAAACAGAGAGGTAGATGATAATAAATGTATAGATTCACATATGATTACAACCACATTGGCAATGAATCTTTGCACAATGGGAGTAGAATGATAGAGCTATGGAGTAAGCTCTTCAATCTCTACAAAATGACATGAAGTGGTCACGTACAAGGCTTGCTAATCGCCTCTTCCTTCTTGCTCCTTTTATAGCTATTCTTGGAGGGAGTTTTGAATTCGAATTCGAATGGCTCCACCTAAAAGTGATCCCCAAAGTTAGGAGAGATTCCCTCAGCTCAAAAATTCGTGATTTTGGTAGTTGGAGCCACGAATTTGCTTTTACATCATGGATGAGGTAAGCCATCCTTTTCCTTTTTTCTTTTTCCATTTACAAGAGATAAAATGTACTCTTTTACAAGAGGTGTTCACATGACTACTCATGTGACTTACAAATGAGGATAATATCAAGCATATCAAGCATGTAGGCTTGGGCAAAATGCACCAACAGCTCCCCCTCAAGCCTAACATGCTTGGCCTCCAAATAAGTCTTCAATTGTCCTTGATTTCCTGCAAACCAATCATCAACTTGAATCTACTTAATTTCGTACCATCAAGAGCTTTCGTCAACATGTCTGCACATTGCATATCTGTAGAGACGTAGGATAGTTGAATATCCTTGCTCATTAGCTTCTCCCTTACATAATGGTAGTGGACTTCAATATGCTTGGTTCTAGCATGGTATACCGGATTAGCTGCTAGATGTAGTGAGCTTGTGTTGTCACCAAAAATGTGAGGTGTTGAAGAATGAAGTCCAAGATCTGTGTACAAAGATTTTAACCACATGATTTCTTGAGTTGCATTAGCCAAACCTCTATATTCAGCTTCAGTAGAAGATAATGCCACGGTTGGTTGCTTCTTCGATGACCAAGAAATGATTTTTGAACCTGCAAATGATATATACCCTGATGTGCTTCTTCTATCATCTTTAGATCCGGCCCAATCTGCATCTGAGTAGACCTTTAGCTCAATATCTGAAGTAAATGAATAAAAAAAACCTTCATTCATGGTCCCCTTTAGATACTTGAGGACTCGCTTGGCCGCTTCCATATGTGGTCTTCTCGGCTTATGCATAAACTGACTCAATATGCTAACACTATAGCATATATCCACCCTTGTGAGTGTTGCATAGTTCAAACTTCCAACCAAGCTTTGATAGCTTGTGATGTCTTCAATTGGCTCTCCTTCATAAGCACTAAGCTTATGATTTTGCTCCATAGGTGTACCTGCACACTTTGTATTTTCCATCTTGAACTTGACGAGCATGTCATGGACATACTTCCTTTGTGTGATGTATATACCTGAATCTGTGTAGATCAACTCCAATCCAAGAAAATAAGTGAGTGGTCCGAGGTCACTTATTTTGAACTCCTCCTTCATTTGACTCTTTACCTGTTTGATTCCTTCAAGATCATTGCCTGTGATAATAATATCATCAACATACACACATAAATAGATCACTTCAGATCCATTCCTCTTTATGAACAAAGAGGTATCCGCCTTGCTAGCTTTGAATCCTTGGTCCTGCAAATAAGTAACCAATCTGAAATTCCAAGCTCTTGGAGCTTGCTTCAATCCATACAAAGCTTTCTTTAGTTTGCATACATAGTTAGGATGATGTGCATCCTCATATCCAGGAGGTTGTGCCATATACACTTCCTCAGAAATCCATCCATTCAAGAAAGCATTCTTTACATCAAGTTGATAAAGATTCCAATTTCTAGATGCAGCAAGACTTATGAGAACCCTAATTGTAGGCATTTTTGCAACAGGAGAGAAAGTCTCCTCATAATCAATACCATGGGTTTGAGCAAACCCTTTAGCAACTAACCTTGCTTTGTGTCTATTTATACTTCCATCTGGATTCCTCTTGATTTTGTATATCCATCGAGATCCGATTATCTTCATAGATGGCTTGTTAGGTACAAGCTCCCAAGTGTCATTCTCCTTCAAGGCTTCCATTTCTTCATCCATTGCATCTCTCCAAGCTTTCTTGCTTTGTGCTTCTTCGAATGTGGTAGGTTCTTCATTGGTTGAATCCTTTGCAATGTAGATTGAGTGCTTGGTGACCAAAGAAGTATCATAACCAAACCTCTCTGGTTTCTTCTTCTCCCTCGAAGACCTTCTAAGTGGTTGATGTGAGCTCTCGGGTCCATATGTAGCATCCTGCATCTTTGCTTTACCTTTGTTCTTCCATAGCTTTAGTCTTTCCAAGTCTTCTAGGTCAATCTCCGAATCACTTTCTTCAATCTGCTTTGGCTCCTTTGGTTGAAGTGATGGAAAATCTTCATCCAAGTCATATGGCAGCTTCACTTTCCTGTCATCATCAAACCATGATTTGTTTTCATCAAAAATTACATCTCTACTCACAGAAAATCCTTTATTGGTTGGATTGTACAATCTATATCCTTTTTGGTTTTGATCATAACCAATGAATACACACTTCTCTGCCTTGGGATCCAATTTCCCTCTTACTTGAGAAGGAATGTGAGCATAGGCTAAGCATCCAAAGATTTTACAATGCTCTAGACTAGGTCTTCTTCCATTCCACACTTCATATGGAGTGGTTCCATCTAGTGATTTAGATGGAAGTCTATTTATGAGATATGTGGCTGTCGACACAGCCTCTGCCCATAGGTAGTTCGGCAATCCCTTTTCGTTGAGCATGGACCTTGCAGCTTCGACGATAGCTCTATTCCTCCTCTCTGCTACACCATTGAGTTCAGGTGTATACCTTGTAGTGACTTCCCTTTTAATGCCTCTTTCATGCAAGAAGGCATCAAATTCAGAAGAGAAGTATTCTCCTCCACCATCTGATCTGAGTCTTTTCAAAGTCCTACCTGTTTGATTTTCAACAAGAGCAATATACTTCTTAAAGCAATTAAACACTTCATCCTTGTGCTTCATGAAAAACAGAATGGTCCACCTGCTACAATCATCTATGAAAGACACATAATATCTTGAGCCTGATATAGATGGCTCCTTACTTGGACCCCACACATCCGTGTGCACTAGATCCAAAGGATTTTGATACATATATCCTTTCTTATTGAAAGGTTGTCTATGAGCCTTGCCGAGTTGACAAGCTTCACACTTATAAATCATGTGTTGCCTTGTGATATTAGGCAAACCAAGTACACTTTGGTCCCTGCAAATCTGTTTGAGTGTCCTCTCACCAATGTGAGCAAGCCTTTTGTGCCATATCTCCAACTCTGTTAGAGTTTGAGATCCATAGCTAAACAAAGCTATGTTCTTTGTATCTTCCACTTCAAAAGTGAAAAGCCTTCCTGTCTTTTCTCCTTTGGCAATCCTTCGAAAGCCTTGCCTTGGGTCTTCAACATATGCTCCAAATCGATTGAATCTAACCTGCAATCCTTTTTCAACAATCTGTCCAACACTTATTAAATTTTTGGTAATTGTAGGGACATACAAGACTTTGCTTAAGAGGTTCATATTCCCATCTGATGTCTTCACATTACCTATCTTCTCCACAGAGTGCTTTGTGTCATCTCCTGTCTGCACTTCATGCTTGTTATGAGGATCTTCCAAATCAGAAAGTAAAGCCACATTTCCTGCTACATGGTTCGAGCATCCCGAATCAATGTAAAATATGTGATCATCATCCTTACCCTTCTTTGTTGATAGATTCATAATCAATAATGAATCTTCTTGACTTTGGTCCTCTGCATAGTTATTGTAATCTCTTCTTCCTCTATGGCCACTTTGATAGTTGTTGTTGTTGTTGTAATTGTTGTTGTAGTAGTTGTTGTTGTTGTAGCCTCCATTGTACCTACCTCTATTTGATCCATAGCCACCTCTATTGAATCCTCTTCCTCTTGAGTTCCTTGGATTCCTGAAACATTCTTCAGTAGTATGGTTAGATAAGCCACATATGTTGCAAGGTTGAGATGATTGGAATCTCCCCCTGCCTTGCTTTCCACCTCTGCCTCTTCCTCTAGCTCTTCCTCTACCTGCAAAGTTTGCTTGGAAAGAGCTTCCTTCATCTTCATTCTTCCTATTCTTTGACTTGTCCTTGACCTTAGCTTTATCAGAATATAAGGCAGAAGTTTGATTACCTCTTGAGGACTCACCACCTTTGCTAATCTTTGCTTCATGAGTGAAGAGTTGGCCCATGAGTGTGTTGAGGTCGGGTACATGCATATCCATGTATAAATCCATGGCTGTTGTGAATGACTCCCACTTGTCGTCTGCTTTGATTCCATTCATGATTTGTCTTATGATTTTCTCCTCTTCAATTACCTCTCCAATGCTTCCAAGTTGGTCGGAAATCTCCTTCATCTTTGTGACATAATCAGTCACATTTTGCTTCGGGCTTTTCTTCATTGTTGTGAACTCCATCCACAATTGGTTCTTCCTTGCTCGAGTGTTGGAAGAGAAGAAAGAAGCAAGTGCATTCCAGGTTTCTCTTGATGTCTTGCATCCCTTGACATGAGGTAAAAGAAAATCAGAGATTGAGTTTAGAATATAAGACCTTGCAAGTGCATCCTTCGAACACCAATTCGAAAGTCCTTCCACTTCTTCATGTGATGGTTGCCCTTTGTTCCTCATGGTTGGCATTGCTTCATCTCCGGATATGAATCCATATAGATTCCTTCCTTGAAGGTAAGCCTCCATCCTTAGAGACCATGCCGGGTAGTTGTTTCGATCCAATTTGTCAATTGTTGATGGAAATCCATCTCCCATGTTGCTTGACTATGCTCTGATACCACTGTGAAGAGAGATGGTGGATGCAATCCAAAGATGAGTAGGTGCCGCTACAACCAGCTTCACACCAGCCAACTGAGACTTCAGAGTTGATTAGTAGACCCTTTGAGCTTCCTAAATCCACCAAAATATCAGCCAAGTACTTTGGAACATGTATCCCAAAAGTTTAAGTCAAGACCGACAAGTTGCGAAATGACTAGCTCCCAAAACTTGCTATTTTTGGACATACACCTGCTGGAAAAAATGAACAGTGCTCTCAACCTGGAAGGAATTAGAAAAATTCCTTTTGGGCATAGCAAATAGACTTAGCAAGCTTCCTATTCCAAGTTAAAACACTTCAAATGATGGACTGAGCACTGAGAACAAGTTTCATCAAGTTCTGGAACATTCCCACAATTCTCGGGGCTCTGCAGAGATAGACCAGTAAGCAGTAAAATGCAGATATCTCCAAACGTATAAATCCAATGACCTTGAAAATTTATAGGTAGACACTAGACAGTGAGAGCTATCCAACGCACTTTAAAACACTGAAAAAGGTTCAGTAAAACTCGAGATATGACCTTCTGAAGTTACTGCTCTGAGTGAGTATAGCAGAGAACAAAACAGAGAGGTAGATGATAATAAATGTATAGATTCACATATGATTACAACCACATTGGCAATGAATCTTTTCACAATGGGAGTAGAATGATAGAGCTATGGAGTAAGCTCTTCAATCTCTACAAAATGACATGAAGTGGTCACGTACAAGGCTTGCTAATCGCCTCTTCCTTCTTGCTCCTTTTATAGCTATTCTTGGAGGGAGTTTTGAATTCGAATTCGAATGGCTCCACCTAAAAGTGATCCCCAAAGTTAGGAGAGATTCCCTCAGCTCAAAAATTCGTGATTTTGGTAGTTGGAGCCACGAATTTGCTTTTACATCATGGATGAGGTAAGCCATCCTTTTCCCTTTTTCTTTTTCCATTTACAAGAGATAAAATGTACTCTTTTACAAGAGGTGTTCACATGACTACTCATGTGACTTACAAATGAGGATAATATCAAGCATATCAAGCATGTAGGCTTGGGCAAAATGCACCAACACCTTTTGAGGTTCTTGATAGCTTCAGGCCTCCTTCTCTAGCTTTTACTTTAACTTTTCACCTTTTGAACCTTCAAAGGTTGAATTTTGTATAACTACAACAATTAGGGTCCTCCTTTCTTCAATTTTGATAGCTTCTACTCTGATACCACTGATGGAGAGTGTTAATCTCCAAAAGAAAATGTTATCCTTGGTGTTAGAGAACCTCTATATCAAGAACTACTCAAAACCTTAACCAATTTTGGAAGACCAATTCCAAATTATCAAGACTTTAGCTAATTGTGAAGACAGTCATTACACAAAAAAGTCTACTGCACTTACTCCACTCATGAACTGATCAAATGTGTAAAGTTTCCAATGAAACTTTGTATGCAATGTTGGCTAGTCTTTGTGCACCTTATCCAAGTTAAATTTTCTCAAACGGTTTAGTGAATCTTGAGACTTACTCCAAACAATTCACCTATGTCTAAAACTATACTTCTCTACAGTCGATTTTGACACTTGCAACTTCAAATGTATGGTTCTCTTAAACAAGAACTGCTCTATTCAAATGCTTTTAGAAAAAGGTAGCTCACCTTCCAACTTAAAGAATGAGTACTTGCTCAAAACTTTACACTTTGGAAGGAGAACTGACCAAAACATTATCATCAAATTTGTGGCTGCTATAATCTTCTCTTCTTCACATTTACACATGTAAATGTTCCTTCTTAAAATTCTCTCAACCTAATCACCATTAGGATCTGAAAGTTTGTATAGAGGTCATTCAACTATAAACTTAGACTTGTAAAACAAAATTTCACAAAAAGATAGACATAGAAGGAGCACTAAGCAAAATATGAGGTGCAACTTTTCTTCTATTTAGGAAAACATTACATCTGATTGATAAGACATATTCTCATCACTTGTGAAGTGTCTAATGACTCTCACAACTTGTCATTCATCATCTCTCTCACATGCCCTAACTTTCTAGTTGTATATATAGGCATATATATACAAACTCATAACCATAAGAAAGGTATAAGTGAGCTAATTTCAAGCTTAGTGTACATGTATATACAAGTCTTCATTCACTAGTCTTCATGCTTCTAAATTTCATCATTGCTTTATCCTTTGACTTTAATCGTTTTTCCTCATCACCAATTGTTGATTATCCTTCACCAACAATGCGCATATGTCATGACTTGAGTGGTACTTGGCTAGTTAGATTGTTCAATCTTGTGGGGGGATCATTATTGTTAGATTAACATGTTTTTTTCTAACTCAAACGTGGCTCGATGCTATGACACTCATGTATCCAATAGTGGTGTTTGCTTCATAACTTGTAGATGGTGTATATCTTGGTTGCGCAAGACGTAGCCTACTCTAGCCACTTCTACATGTGAGGTTGAGTATCTGGTATCTTTCACAATGATTGTTGAGTGTGTGTGGCTTTGACACCTTCTGTCTGATTTGGGTGTTGGTTAGTCTTTAGCTACCACCATCTTCACATACAATGAGAGCACATTGGTAGTTGCAAGGAACACTATGTTCCATGCTCATACTAAGAACATTAAGGTGAACTATCATTTTTTTAGGGAGAGGTTCTCTACTCAAGAGATACGTTTGGCATGTGTTTCTACATACCATAAAGTTGCAGACCTTTTCTCAAAGGCTCTACCTAGGAAGAAGTTTGAAGCTTTCCAGAAAGCTTTGGGCTTACTTCCTTTTGTGGATTCTTGTCTTTCCTCATACCTTGGAGCTTCCTTTTACATGAGTGCAAGGTCCTTATTGACCACATTAGCCCTAAAGGGAGATATGTTGATGTATTTTAGTACTGATGTAAGTTAACACACTTCAGAGTGTTGTACACTTTTTCCGCCATTTAGGAGGTTTTTCCCATGGATTGTATATTTTTCTATAACCCTAATATATAAGTTACCTTTTTACATTCAGTTGTTAATTCATTCAATGTATTTTTGTGCTTGAATATTCTTCTTCTTTCTTGTGTTTTTTGTGTGCTTTTGCGCACCTCAAAATCCAACAAAAATGACATAAAGAGATTCCAAAAGAAGAGAAGAGAAAAGTTATACAGGTGGCTTACTTGCTTGGAAAAGGAGGGATAAAGGGGAATATAAATCTTATGTTGGAGTTTCCTAGATTGATGGAAAAATTGAACTTGAAGAAGATATTAATTGTTGTCATCTTTAGTTCCTTCTCAATGATTGGTGGAAAAGAGAGGCTGATAAATAAATAGAAGATATTTCTCCTAAAGAAGAAATATTGTAAAATTTAATATTCATGATGAATAAGGTTGATACCATGATGTGAAAATAGGAGAAAGACAATGAAAATCCTATTTATGAACACTTCAGAAAAATATGGAATCTCCCTCCCCCATTCATCTCTTAGTAGGGATGGCCTCATAGCCACATTTCATATCAAATGCATGGTGGTCCCCACCTACATTTCTAACTTATTAGTTAGTTCATTCAAGGCTTATGATCGGAGGAGGTGATTCTCACCTTGTCCAAGGGGAAAGTTCTATGATTCAATGGAGTCATAAATGATTTCCTTGTCTATTTAAAAGATGTCTTGATTTAACCTTTTCTCGTTGTCTAATAAAGATGGTTTATAGGTCGAGCACCCTTATATGGTTTTCAAATTTTTGAAAAAGACAAGAAAAGAATTCATAATTAAAACTAGAGGAGAATAACTATATTTCATGTTGGATATCCAATAATCAATTAACAAATGGCCAACAAAAGAATTTATTTTTGAATGATTGGATACATCAAAACCAATTTTTGTTATCAATGGTAGGCACGTAATCTAAGCTATTATCAACATTGGTGAGGGGATGGAATATGCCAAAGACTCTTATCAACTCTCTTGTTCCTCATAGTCAAGATACAATGAGGATGTAAACTATTGGAGTCCTCAAATACAAAGACAAAACAAGGTGAAGAATGCTTATTGACAAACAAATAATATAAAGACAAAAAACAAGTTGCAACAAGCTCAAAGTGGAATTATGAGGTAGCTATGACTATGGAAGAGGAGGTGGTGATGGGGGACGTGATGTGGGTGTTGTACCATTAGAAGGTTGTCTTGAGGGTATAAGAATAGGTGGACAAGCAGAGGTGGGAGGTGTTTGGAGTGGGCCACAAAAGTAGAGGTGTGTAGAGGAACACAAGGAACTTGCTTGAACTTGGTTGAGATCTTGTCGATGCAACAATGGAGATGATTCCACTCTTGGCATATCGATCAGCAAGCTGGGCTATCATAGAGTCCGAAGGAACCCCAATTGTGGACCTCTATAACCTCTTGACTAAGAGACTAGTACTCAAAGTGAAGGGAATCCCATTCCTTAGGAATTTCTAGAGTGGTCAATTGTCAAGCAATCGTCAAATGAATGGGAGTAATGTTGGTCACATACTATTAATAGTGTGAGGTGGTTGCATTAACAAAATCCAAAGATTATTAGATGTAGTAAGCCTCTTCCAAAGCTATAGAGGTCCCATGTTTGAGTAACCAAAGGAATAGGGAATCATCACAATGGGCATTCTCGATAGAATAGGGAGAATGCATGGGGGAGCTAGCTTAGTGGATAGGATGAGGTGTGGCACAATTGAAGGAGGAGGTGGGATGGATAGAGACAACATGTGATAATGGTATATGTCTTGTGAGGTTTGTAAAGTAGGGAATATCATGGAGAAGGCTAAAGGGATTGGCGAATGAGGGAGGGATGAAGAGGGGAGGGGGGGTAAACTTTTGTATCTCAATCCCTGTACTCAATGAGGAGGAGATGGGTGCAAACGCAATTACGTTAAGGGGGAGGAGTGGATAAGGAAACCAATGGTGTGTGTGCAATAGAAGGATGGGGAGGTAGGGGTAAGGTGTTAATGAAATAGTCAAGTGAGGAAGAGATTCCTACCACGTGATTCAACTCAAGAATCATAGGCAAGGGGATGTTGAAAATTGTTCTATACAGACCATAAGATGTGTGTGTGTGTGTGACAAGGATTGATAGCTAATGTCCCTAGCTCAAGGGTTATCTTAAGCTTCCTAAGGGATAATTATCTAGAGTGGGCATGTGGTCATCATTCAAAATCATACCCATTACCCCCTAAGTACCTTATATCCCCCAAGATAGGGACCTTAGCTACAACACCCTTGTACCACAGACACATTTCATGGCCTCCATAGACCAACATCTAATTTTGTTGAGTTGTGGAAAAGCAAGTGGGAGTAGTGGTTTGGCTTATGCAATATCATGGACAGTAGGAATAAGATTCAAGAGCCCATGTATAATCTTATGGATGTCCCCCACACGTGGGGGTGTAAGATAAAAAAAGATAAAAAAGAGACCACGACTTGGGAAAAATGCAAAATATTGTTTTATAATAAGTATGTATTACCTCAAGAGAGGTCTAGGGCATCTTTGACCTAGTTTTTCATTAGTAAAAAAAAACCAATTTGTCCAAGAATATGTAGAAAAATATAGAGAGGTATACCTTAATACTAGTAGATTCCATTCAAGAGTTTCTCCAAGTCCAAAAACTCGTCTTGGAATTGAGTGAAATCACTCTACCCTGAGATGGAAATGAGAAGTGTCTCTCTCTAGCATATGCCATAGAGATGGATCTAGTTTATGAGGATGTTCACGGGTGCATAAACTCTTATGGTCAGAGGTCCTCAGGGAATAAGATGAGTCAGCTCTCTTCTTTGAATGTTCCTATTTTGACCAATGCACCACCTCAAAAAGAGGATAAGAAGTTGCATATGATCAACGTATCTTTTGACGCTAAAAGGAAATTCTCTCCTCTAGTGGAGAGGACTTAAAATAAGTTTATTACCACTCCTCAATGAAAAAAACAAGGTGGAATGAAAGGTTTCCACTATGCATGCTTATGGCAAGATTAGCTTAGAGAATATCATAAAAAAAAAGGATAGCAGCTCCCATAGTCATAAATCCTGACACAAGCAGTGAGTGACGAAGATGAGGACTTTGGATATTCCTCATCTTGGATATCATAGTGGAGTTAGCAGAGCAGAAGGGCACTGAGACATAGGGCATGTGAATGATTGGTCTACGTATTCAGATCTAGTTCTACAAGGATATGTTGGATTATGAGATTGCATGACTCACACATTTCAATGTAGTCCTAACTAAGCAAGGGGACGCTAGGAAATGATCAATCATAGATTTTTCTTCTCGTATGTATCATTTTGAGCATCAGAGGAGGGGACCACTAAATCATACAGATCCATATCTCCACTAGAGTTCTTTTGGTGATTGCAAACAAGCTACTCAATATTAACTATAAGTATATTTAGTGTTTGTATTTTGTGTATTCATCATGTAATGATGGATTCTCACAGTCCACAAAGTTCCAATTGGAATGCTCAAAAGATGGGGTACATTGAATGTGCATGGAATTTTGAGCTCTCAATAAGATTACCATCAAGCATAGATACTCCATGGCCAAGATAGATGATATTCCTGATGCTCTAGGTGGAGCATTTGTATATAGGGAAATAGATTCAAAGATTGGCTTCCACCATATTAGAGTAAAAGATTGCAATGTACATATGACAACTTTCATGACCCTATGAGTATTTAGTTCTGTCATTTGATTATGGTAATCTTGTTGCTACTCTTATAATTTAATGAATGATATTTGAGGTTCTTTAATTGGAAAGTTTGTTGTGGATTTCGTGGATGATTTTGTGGTGCATACTAGATTTATACATGATCATGAAAGACAACTAAGATAACTATTGAATATGTTAAAGAAAAAGTAGTTGTTTGTTAATCCAAAAGAAAACCCAATTATTTCTTCTAAAGATAGGGTATGTGGGCATGTAGTTACAATCCACGAGGTCAAGATGGATCATAAGAAGTTCTTAGTTATGTAAGAATGGCCAACATCTCAACATCAAGGGAAGCTTTCGTCCTTTTTAAGACTTTGCGATTCTTAACAAAAATTAATATCACCTTATTCATCGATAGCAATGCCTTTGATAGATTTTCTTCAATGCAAAGTAACTTTTCAAGGAGGGGAAAGATATAGGATAGCTATGGTACTCCAAAGTAATCCATTTAAGAGGCTCCAATACTCAAAGTGGTGGATCCATAGTAAGTAGTTGAATTGGAGAAAAGTGCTAGTGGCATACCCATAGGGGCGATTTGGATCCAAGATGGCAATGCATATAGCTTTTGAAATTATAAATCTAAGTAGTTCACAACACAACTAGCCCTTGCATGGATAGGAGTTGTATGTTGTGTCTCATGCTCTTTAAAACTAGACACATATTTTTTATGGTGCAAATTTTAAGGTATACACAAATCACCATACATGCAATTCAGCCAGATCTTTTGAAGCAGATAGGCTCATTGGGTTGAGCTCATGTGGGATTTCCATAGGGTAATCCTATACATAAGAGGAAAAGAGAATATAGTATTTGATGCATTATCTTGGATAATCTATCATGTGAGCTTTTCTAAAAAGCTCATTACTTTAACAGAAAATGGAAGCACAGGTCGAAGATCCAAACTTGTTACCTATTATTATCCCCACCATTGATGCCTCTTCCATACGAGACGAGGTAGTTTAATCTACGTCTTCCCCTATCAAAGAAAAGAGTTCAATTTTTTATTCCTACTTATCAATGGAAAATGGAACATTCAAACAAAAAGTAAAGATTTGCATGCCACATTCGTGGGTTTCAATAAGAGAAAGTCATGCACAATAACAAGCATGATCCCTGTGCATGATATCCTAGTTTCGCAAAGAGCATTCAACTAGTCAAAATAACATTTTGGTGCCATGGAAGAGATAGAGAGGTCTGCAATATAATTGAAAATGCTTTACATGTAAGGTCAATAAGGAAAAAAGGGTTAAGACATAACGTCCTTTGCACCCTTTATTGATTTTCAAGCAAAAAAGCAAGGATAGTGTATCCATAGACTTCATACTAGGCTTATAGTGGACCCAAAGGAAGTATGATGTTATCCTATTATTGGTAGATAGATTGAGGAAGATGGCTCATTTTATACCCATGTAGAAGAGGGTAGAAGGACGATAAGTAGCAATCTATTTATCCATCATGTCTTTAGTTTGAATGGATTAGTGGCATCCATAGTTTCAAAAAGGGATATTAGATCATGGAAAACTTTGGGAAGGTCTCTTTAACAAGCTTAAAGTCTCATTGAAAATGTGAAATGGTGACCATCCAAAACAAAATGGTGAGAGAGACAAAGAGGGTCAAAGATTCTTGGGGACATGAAGCGGGCATATATGTTTGAGAGGTAGACAGATTTGGATAGTTACTTGCCATTAGTAGATTTCCTTATAATGATAGACCTCATATAGTGATTGGGATCTCTCCTTTGAGATACGTTATGGCATGAATCCTACTACTCTGAACAGATAGTTAAGAAGCTTTTGGTTGTTGCATACCAATGAGATGTTCTTCCACATAGTAGAATCCATCAATGCTTTATGTTACTAAACTTGGAAATTATATCTCCAAGAAGAATAATATAATAGGGGCCGTTGTTTCTTTGTAGGAAAGTAATATCGCAATTCATTCTATAGATAGTATGATAGATATGAGATAGAAATGTAAAAAAAAACCATTTCATCTAGGAGTATCTAGTAGCATAGAGAGGATTACCACTTAAACATTTTGCTTGGGAATGAGAAGCTATGGTTTGAAAGTACTTTCCCTCATTAATCATTGAGCAAAATGATCTTTAGAATGGGCGAAAGAGTGTTAGAAATTGGTCTATAAACAACTTTAGATGTGTGTATGGAACTAGGGCTAATAGCGTAGGTCCCTATCTTGGTGCATATCCTAAGCTACATATGGGGTAGTGGGAATGAGTGTGCATGATTCCCACATGTCAATACTAGAGCATTTCATATTATTACTACTTTGCGTTCAAGAGGATATAATGGATGGGAGGATATAATGGATGTGGCTTGGACTTGAGCGGGAGTGGATTATTAGTTACCACACTTAGATAATAACGTGCCCGGTTGAGGTCTCACCTAAGGGGGACATTTATTTTAGCCCCTCAAAACATGGGATACAAAAAAGGGGTCCTACATGTGATACAAAAAAAGGGTCCTCATGGTGGGTGTGTTGTTCTTTCAATACTCTTAAACATAAAAAAGAGAGTCAAATGGTTTGTTGCTTTACCAATACGTTAAAGCATAACTAGGAGAGTAGTACGAGAATGCATGTGATTTTTCCTCTTTTCATACTCGGCCCAGAAGGCATGTGATCTCTTTCCTTATTGGTACTCAAAAAGTGGACTCTCTTTTGGATAAATAACTCTTTGCAATAGATGGAAGTCTCTTTCTTTTGAGCACAACCATTTTTGTTTTTGTGGAAGAAATGTGCATGCACCCAATGATTCAAAGGTTTTAGAAAAATCTCTGATTAATAAGAAACATTTTCCGGGCTTTTTGTTTTTAAAGGATGACTATTTTTATAAAAACGTCAATGGGGAAAGTAGAGACTAAAATCTTTTGTGGTAAAAATTGCAAGGCATTGTTTTCTATTCTTTTGCTTCTCTTCTATTAAACTTTGAAATTTCACCTGTATAGGGAATAGACATGCATAAATGATCACTATTGTCGCATAGTATTTCACTATGGGTTGTTAAAGAGCAAGAATATTTTTTCTGCTTTTGTTAACGATAAAAGATGGGAACCAACATATTTTGTAATCCTAGCTACCACTCACTCTTCATGATAATCCTAGCTACCACTCACTCTTCATGATAAAATATGGTAACCAACATATTTTGTAATCCTACCCAAAGTTTTTGCAACCATCCTTTTCTTCGAAATCATTATGGGTGGCCATATATTAGCATAAGGTGCACTTCTACGCAATTACATATCTTCTCACCCATATTGCATGGGAGACCAACCTTTTATCTGATCCATCTCAGTTTGAGCAACCACCCATCTATTATGCACATATAGAAAAACCTCACTAAATCAAGGTGAATATCCTATCTTTTCCACTTTTCAAAGGACCAGGTAATTTTTTAAGTAACCCATTTTTGGGTTGCGAACATGGTCACCTAGCCTTTTATGTGGAAGATCAAATCCCTTCCCTCTACTTCACTTGCATGGTGCCTTTACGTGCAAATAGGGATGATGATAGAGAAGTTGTGATAAGTCCTACCTTACAATAAATTATCATGGAAATCTTGGGTACATTAATATTTTTTCTTTTTTAATTTCTACTTCAAAAAACTTGTTTGCATGTAATCCGATCCAATTTCAATTTATTTCAAACTACAACTAAATCATTGTAAATGGTCTTTTGTATATGAAGATTGTAGACGGATTGTTCTCTTTAATGGCGCTCGTCAATGCCTCTGAGTCACTCACGTCAACAGCCTACATACGCACGACACAAAGAGGAGGGTAAGATTCAAAATTGATTGTTCGTAGTCGATCAGCATCTTATAATCAAATCTCTTCATTTTCACACAAGCGAGTCCGTTAACATCACTATTGTACGCAGGGAGTAATAGCAAATCGGAGATTGAGAGGGTTACTTGTTCCATGAAGAACCATGCTTTGAATCAGAGATTCAGAGACTGGACGTTTTGTTACTGTAACTAGAATGGGAGTGTCGCTGTAAAATCTGCATTGTGCAACCTTCATCGATGTACAGAGAGCAACAAGTCATGATATGGAGTACAAGATATGGATAGTTTGAAGGTTGACAGGTAAAAGTACCCTAATCATATTGTTACTAACCCTCGAGAAGGCAAGGCGATAGATCTAAACCATGCGGACATTTAGTCGCGCTACTTCATTTAGATAACGAGCAAGATTGCAGAAAGATCTATGTCCCCTCACACATTTCAATGCTCCGAACGTGAAGAAAGAAAGATTACAGGCTTATGAAGATCATTGCAAACCCGCGGAGTTCCTAATACCTTGAGGGAGACGGAATCAAGGGGCAGGCTGAGGAAGGAGGTGAGGAGGCTGCGAGCCTCCTCGAGCTTGGAGGGCGTGCGAGCAATGAGGGTGAGGTACGCTCCTTCCTTAGCGCAACGCCGAGCGATGTGGAAGCCAATGCCAGTGGAGCCGCCAGTTATCAAAACATGCTTTCCTCGAAGGCTCCTTAACTGGGAAGGCACTGCACTTCTCTGTGTCAGCCATAGCAGGAGCAGCAATAGAATACCGAAGATGACTCCGCCGACCACAGCATAAGCATTCGCTATATCCATATGTAGCTCTCTCTCTCTCTCTCTCTCTCTCTCTCTCTCTCTCTCTCTCTCTCTCTCTCTCTCTCTCTCTCTCTCTCTACATGCGACGACAGGAAGAAATGAGAAGCTCTCGATCAAGGATATGCGAGGGCTTGCTGCACGGTCGGCCCCTTTTATGATGTCTGACTCCTGAGTCCTGAGTCATCCGGGGAATTCAATCTTGCTGATGATCATTAGCAGCCCATCAGTCATGATCTAAGATTGTGCATCCTCCCGCCAAGAGAACAGTTATTCATTGCCAAAGTTATGTAGAGTAGTTGCGATACGTGTAGTGTGAATTCTGAGTCCCGACCCGATGTCGTTTGCTCACAAGAGCCTTAAATTTTGATTTGCGCGAACCATAGCCATACGCATACGCAATGCTTCTTCGCTATATCCATTTGCGTCATGTGACTCTGTGATGTAAGCGAACCACAGCATACGCATGCGCAATGCATCTTCGCTTTAATCCATTTGTGTCATGTGACTCTCTCTCTCTGTCTGATTAGTGTCATGTGACTCTCTCTCTCTCTCTCTCTCTCTCTCTCTCTCTCTCTCTCTCTCAGACGAGGAAACGCAAGGGCTATGGCGCACGGTCGGTCCCCTCTTTGATATCAGATTCCCAAGTCGTCCGGTAAATGCAATGTTACCGATGCTCATCAGTAGTCTCCGGCCATGGTTGCAATTTGTCAAAATCATCTGGAGTCGTTGAGATAGCGTGTCAGTTGTGAGTTTTGACCAGATGTCGTTAGCAAAAGCTCAAAACGGAATCTGCACAGCACATAGGTTTCGTGAGTGTCCTAAGCGCATACATACAAAATGAGAGAGGATGGCATCCTGTAGTAACATCAACTCGACGTACGATAGAGCAATAATAGAGGCATGAATTCAATTGGAAGATCATGGGTGAGCCTAGAGGCTTTATGGAGAATTTGGAAGGAAGGCTGGGGGACAAACTTTGAAGAGTTTCCAGAATGGTCCACAGTTGTTGAGTCCCATGACTATTGATAATTTAGGTAGAAGAATAAAAAATCAGAAGAGCAATCCTCCATTTAAACACAAGAGGCTGTTGGGGCTATTCACATTTCAGGATAGCAAGATTTAAAGCAAATGGATCCTTCATGAAGGGACTGAAGCCTTATTAGTCTCCTCTGTATCTCCCTTTAACTTTCATGTACTTTGTTCGTGATCTACAATCTTTAACTTTGTTAGGAAAAGATTTCGCTTATTGGGTGAGTCCTTTGCCTCTCTTGAGGGGCGGTTAGGGGGTTCAAATCCCCTTTCGTGCACTAAGAACACACTTCTCATCATGATATGATGGGATGATAAACAAGCTCTCACTGGGCTGGGGGAGGTGGATCGTCCCTCGAGTGCTCTGAATGGACATTGTTGTCAATGGCAAGGGCAATGTTCACTTCCATAAGGTCGACTTTAGATCAAACTAGTCTCCTTATCTGACGTTAGAGTTATCCCTGTCCAATTTCTACCTTGATGGGCTGCCATGGTGCTATGTCTGTCCTTCATTGTACTTTGGAATTAATATTTCAAGCATTCAAAAAGAGTATATCTCAAAAATCCAACTTCTTGAAAAAAAAAAAGATGTGGCTTGGACTTGAGCTGGAGTGGATTATTAGTTACCACACTTAGATAATAACGTGCCCGGTTGAGGTCTCACCTAAGGGGAACATTTATTTTAGCCCCTCAAAACATGGGATACAAAAAAGGGGTCCTACATGGGATACAAAAAAAGTGGTCCTCATGGTGGGTGTGTTGTTCTTTCAATACTCTTAAACATAAAAAAGAGGGTCAAATGGTTTGTTGTTTTACCAATACGTTAAATCATAACTATGAGAGTAGTACGAGAATGCATGTGAGTTTTCCTCTTTTCATACTCGGCACAGAAGGCATGTGATCTCTTTCCTTATTGGTACTCAAAAAGTGGACTCTCTTTTGGATAGATAACTCTTTGCAATAGATGGAAGTCTCTTTCTTTTGCGCACAACCATTTTTGTTTTTGTGGAAGAAATGTGCATGCACCCAATGATTCAAAGGTTTTAGAAAAATCTCTGATTAATAAGAAAAAATTTCAGGGCTTTTTGTTTTTAAAGGATGACTATTTTTATAAAAACGTCAATGGGGAAAGTAGAGACTAAAATCTTTTGTGGTAAAAATTGCAAGGCATTGTTTTCTATTCTTTTGCTTCTCTTCTATTAAACTCTGAAATTTCACCTGTATAGGGAATAGACATGCATAAATGATCACTATTGTCGCAAAGTATTTCACTATGGGTTGTTAAAGAGCAAGAATATTTTTTCTGCTTTTGTTAACGATAAAAGATGGGAAATGGTACAAATATGCAAGGGTAAAGTTACATAAACAAGTAACCTCTTGGTACTAAAGATATACGACCTAGTCTAATCCTAGCTACCACTCTCATTATGGGTGGCCATATATTAGCATAAGGTGCACTTCTACGCAATTACATATCTTCTCACCCATATTGCATGGGAGACCAACCTTTTATCTGATCCATCTCAGTTTGAGCAACCACCCATCTATTATGCACATATAGAAAACCTCACTAAATCAAGGTGAATATCCTATCTTTTCCACTTTTCAAAGGACCAGGTAATTTTTTAAGTAACCCATTTTTGGGTTGCGAACATGGTCACCTAGCCTTTTATGTGGGAGATCAAATCCCTTCCCTCTACTTCACTTGCATGGTGCCTTTACGTGCAAATAGGGATGATGATAGAGAAGTTGTGATAAGTCCTACCTTACAATAAATTATCATGGAAATCTTGGGTACATTAATATTTTTTCTTTTTTAATTTCTACTTCAAAAAAACTTGTTTGCATGTAATCCGATCCAATTTCAATTTATTTCAAACTACAACTAAATCATTGTAAATGGTCTTTTGTATATGAAGATTGTAGACGGATTGTTCTATTTTAGACTTACGAGATCAAGCTTGAGTTACATTATTGTACTTGAAAGTTAGTTTATTTAGCTCTCCATGGAGCTTCATGTGTATCTATCAAAAGGTGAATGTTGTTCTATCCGACATCTCCATGTGACCCCTTTCTTGTTCATGAATTCAGTGTTTCCCTATATTATTATTGAGATATTTATCAAGAATCTAGAATTTTGATGAGTATCCACACTAGATCATTCTGTACCAACAACCACATAGTTCTAAAAATCGTAACGCCAAGGATTTCTTTGAAGAAGAAGATAATGTGTCTATTATGCAATAACACTGATTCAATGTTATTTATTATGATGGGGATTGACTTTATTTCAAACTATTATCTCCAAAATCAAGAATAGGACATTGAACTTTGGAACATTATGTTAAGAAATCAAATAGCTATTTATATATTTAAATTTTCAATGAAAATCATTTCTTTGTATGGGATAAATAGTAGCAAAAGAAAACCCACCCCCAAATATCTCGATGTATTGCAGGATCTTACAAACACATGTACAAAGATATTACAAAATCTGAAAACATAGAGAAACATAGTTGCATAATAAACACAATAATACACAAGATTGGGTGTAATCTCCCCCCATGAACTCTTTTGGACACCTTTCTTTGAAAAGTAGGCATGTGAGTAAACATTTTCTCTCGTTTATGAAGAGCCTTGGCTTTTATTTACAAAATTCATGTAGAGTGATCATTATGTCAACCAATATTTTTATCCCTTTGTCAAAAGAACCCTCTATGCAGATCTTTATTTACAAAATGTATGGAAAATATATTTTCTCTTATTTGTGTGTAGACACATGGAAACAAATCCAATCCCACACAAAACTTTAGTTTCTATGTCATAACATAATATATCAATAAAAAAATCCAATAAAAAAACACTCCATAAGTGATAATATGCCCCATTGTTGAGAAGAATATAAGCTTAGTTGATAAGAAATAAAATGGACATGGATGGCTACTCACATTTCTCATAACTAAAAACAAATCATGTTCCATGTAAACACACGCAGTGAAATATACTTTGGAAGAGTTAAACTATTGTGATTTTGAGGTGACAAGAAAAAAAATAAGTGATCATAATGAGTGTATAATGAAATGTTATGAATCCATTGACATTCTCCAATAGAAATTTTTCCAAAATTCACTTAATATCTATGATATTGAGTACTTGTACACGTAAAAGTAATTACTTCATCATCATTTTTTTTTCCTTAAGAATTCCGATTTCATATTTTCTTCAAGAAAAGGAGGATCATCAGGAATAGGAGTGATTGATATGTGATTTTGAATAGTTTTAGGAAACTTTTATAAGAAGAGTTATTTATGTTCTAGTTAGATGGTATATCTAATCTAAATGAATTGTCATTATTGTTTTGAATAATGCACAGGGGTCCATAATAGTGTGTTGCAAGTTTAAATTTAGGATGTTGTATAATGCTTTTGAAAAGTCCTTTAATAATGAGTAACAATACTAAATTGTTTTCCTTAAATTCTTCAGTTAATTGTTTCTGATTTACATTATGAGTGCAACATTTTTTACTTTTCATAATATGCTCGTTAACTTAGGAAGTATAAAAAATGTGGACTTGAGGAATTCAACAAATTATAGCAATATTAGTTTGAGTGAGTGACATGGAAATGGGAAACTTTCTACCATAAAAAAAACTCAAAAGTTGCACTATTGATATATTTAGGTAGTGGTGTGTGTGAACACACTAGGAGGTTGTTTTCCCCCGGCTTCTATATACGCCTATAACTCTAACGGGTCACCTATCTTTGTGCATTCTATTGGTAATACATTTCAATATTGGGTGTTGTTCTCCAAGCTTCTTCTTCTTCCTTGTGTTGCTCGTGTGCTTCCATGGACCTCGAAATCCAACAATTGGTTTTAGAGGAGGTTGCTGCTTCATCTATTGCATCGTCAACACTCCTCCAATGACAGTCTTAGAATTGCACAAAATTTGCTGAGCATACTGTGGGTGATTAGGAGATCAAAATGGCTTCACTTTGTTTGTTGAAATCACAATTTGAGGTCATTTTGGCCTCTCAATGCACTATCACAATGCGTATGCAAGCAGTTCCATCATTTTGTGACAAAGATATATAGAAGTTTTGGTTTGCTTGTATAAACATCTCAAAGTTTGCTACAAGTTTAGCAGAACTTGATAGGGTAGTTCTATTCAACGTTTTGAGATACAATCATTTTTGCATTAGGGTATTTTAATCAGTGGCCATGGGTGAAAACGGTGACGTATTCCGTAGGTTGGTTGTTGAGGATAAGTTGCACGATACCAATTACCCATTATGGGCTTATGTGATGTGTCATGCATTGGTTGCAAGAGGACTTTAGAATGTTGTGTAGGATGTTGAAAATGATCCTGTTACACCTACAAACATAGTTGTTGAAGGTGATATAGACAACTTTGAAGATGATGATATTCTTCATGTTCCTATTCATGTTGTGATTCCTCCTACAGATACTAAAGAGAAAATTTGTTGGGATGGTAGAAATGCTCAAGAACATGCATTGTTAGCCCTGTCTACCAAACGTACCATTATTCCTCACATTCCCTCTTCTAGAATAGTTAAGGATGCTTGGGATACACTTACCACTTTATAACAAGTAAGGAATGAGGTTCATGTTGCTTACCTCCGAAAACAGTTGGAGAGTGAGCACATGAATGAAGGTGATTGCATGGAAATTTTTTTGACAAGCATGGGTATATCCATTGGAAGAAAAGTCTGAAGTGTTTATGCACTTCAAAAGAAATTTGGTTTTGGCTTAAAATATGTCCATGTAAAATGGGCACCCTTTATTCTGATCAACAGGGGGAATATATGTCTTTTGACTTTAATGCATTTCTTGTTGATCATGGGATAAAACATTAGTGTATATTGTTTTATACACCTCAATAGAATGGAGTTGGTGAATGGAAGAATAGTTCACTCATGGAGATAGCATAGTATATGGTCAAGAGTCAAGCTTTACGACGTAGTTTTTGTCTTGATGCTATCATATGTGCAACATATGTACTTAACAAGTGTCCACTAAATCATTGCAGTCTATCGCTCCATATGATGCTTGGCCTGGTTGCAACCCATGTGTAACTCACCTCCATGTTTTCGATTGTCTAGCATATGCATTAGTGCCTAACCAACAATGCAGGAAATTGTGATAAAGTAATGAAATGTATTTTTGTTGGGTATAGTTCTAAAAGCAAGGGCTATCATCTATATCATCCACAAAATAAACGCATTTTCGTTAGTCGTGATGTTGTTTTTGTGGAAGATGCTATTCAGCCATTAGTTTCATGTACTAAGGAGACAACAGTTAGCTCCAAAGTCATGTATGGC
This sequence comes from Ceratopteris richardii, assembly GCA_020310875.1. Taxonomy (NCBI): domain Eukaryota; kingdom Viridiplantae; phylum Streptophyta; class Polypodiopsida; order Polypodiales; family Pteridaceae; genus Ceratopteris; species Ceratopteris richardii. The sequence continues at coordinate 46,427,461 of CM035415.1, read as the reverse complement.
ACTTTTCTAGCTCTTTTTAAGTTGATGGTGGAATAGCTTTGTGTCAAAAGAAATATATTGACATATTATTGCAGTGCTTTTACCTTGACGACTCTAAAGTCATTGTCACTCCTATGGAGACAGGTTTATGGTTGATTCTTCATGATGGAGGAGATGCATTTGATGCTTTTCTCTATCAGCAGGCTGCTGGATGCTTGATTTACATATGCCTAACTCGATTAGATATTCCGTTTGTTGTCTCATAGATGAGGAGGTTTATGCATTGCCCAGGTGTCAAGCATTGGCAGGTGGTTAAGTGCATCTTTTGTTACTTGAGTGGTACCTGTCTACTTGGATTGTTGTATCCAAAGGGCAGATCACTACCACCAGATTTACATGCTTTTTTTGAATCTGACTAGGTTGGTTGCTATGACACTCGTGCATCCATCAATGGTTTAGACTCATGCTTGGTAGCTCCTGTGTATCTTGGTTTAGCAAGAAGCAAAATACTATGGCCACTTCTAGTTGTGAGGTTGAGTATAGAGAAGCTTTCATAGTGATTGTTGAGTATGTGTGGCTCTAACACCTTATGGCCGATTTGGCTGTTGATCAGTCTTCTACCATCACCATCTTTACTGACAGTTAGAGTGCATTGGTAGTTATGAGGAACCATGTGTTCCATGCTCGTACTAAGCACATTGGGGTGCACTATCATTATGTCAGGGAAAGGTTCTCTACTAGAGAGTTGAGTTTGGCATATGTATCCACACCAGAGAACATTGCAAACCTTTTCACAAAGGCACTACCTTGGGAGAAGCTTGAAGCTTTATGCAAAGCTTTGGGCTTACTTCCGTTTGGGGATTGATTTCACATAGCTTCGGACTTCCTTATACATGATCTATTTACGTAGCGATGTGTCGGAACACACTAGGACCACTAGGGCACTTTTTTCCCTCTTTAGGAGGTCCCCCAGGCTGAAATAATGCAGCCCAAAAATGATTGCAAAAACAAACATCATGATCTAATAGCATGAGTTTTGGGAAACCATGTTGTGGGAAAGTTCTTTTAATAAACACCATAGCAGCCTAAGGAGTAGAGAAGGTCTCTTTACATGGAATGAAATATGCATACTCACTTAATCTATCAACATGGGTCCATGTAATATCATTATAAGATGATTCTATAGGAACAATAGTGATGAAATCCATAGAAATCTATTCCCATGAGGGATTCAAAATGGAAAGTGGCATTAAAAACGCAAATGCTTTACCATGATGAGGTTTGATATCTTTACATACGATGCATTGATTATCATAATGTGCAATAGTTTTTTCTTATGTAGATAAAAGAAGAAATCTGATGTTTTGCTTTTTATGCCTCTTTGTGCCATATAAGGTAGTTCATGTATTTACATCATATTAATATCTATAAAAGCCTAAGTGATACATAATTTGTGTTGAAAATACAAAAGACCATTAGAAAATGTATAATGTTTAGTAATTGAAGATGCAAAATTGTTGAAGTCATTCCATGCACTTGAAAAATACAAATCAAGTACATATGTGGGAATCATTTCATGAAATGAATGAATATCAATGGCAAAAATATTATCTACAAGGAAGAATTCAACTACCATTATGGAAAAGGATTAAGAGCAATACTAAAATATTAGCTTTAGCAGGTTTATACTTAAACATAGGCTGAAAATATTTAAATAAAAGAAGCCCATTTATTATGGATATAAAAAACTAATAATAACTTTAATAAGGGCTTATTAATATGTTGGTCTACTTTCATTAAAGCCTCAAAAGCCATAAGGTAGTGTTTCGAAATCCTTAAAGCATTCATGTAGCTAAAATTTCGTTGTCATACATATTATATTTCTTTTTTGATGGCTTAAGTTTCCTAGTTTGAAATGAAATGGGATACTCATTTTTCATTAAAATTGTAGCTATACCTACTTTCTGTAACCACATGAGAAGGTTGTGCAAAATCAAGTGACTACAAAACAAGTGCATGTGATGTCTACTTGAGGAATATGGTATCTATTCTTAATTGTGATTTTATAAAGGGATCTTGAGTTAATGCACAAACTATAAGATTTATTCTTTTTCTAAATTAAAATAATTGATGCTTCAAATGGGGAAGAAAAAGGCCTTATAAGTCCTTTATGAAGTAAACCCTGAAATTTTTCTTGTATTCCTTTTGGTTAAAAGGACCATTCCTAGAAGAGGCTTTAGGAGGAGGAGAGCTAGTAAGAATAAAATATATACTTTGTTCAAAGGGTCCTCGAGATGATAGCAGACTCAAAGGACAATCAAACATAAAATAATCTTTATAAACATTCATAAAATGTATATGTGCATCATAAAGGGTATGAGTATAATTATTTGTGAAGTTTTTAAGAACAATACATGAAATGTAACCTTCTCTAAATGCAAGCTTTACTTGATTAGGAGTAAATAATGGAAATGCTTGGAAGTTATGCCTTACACAAAAAAAGAAATGAAATAATCTTTGTATTCAGAATTAAATGTATGTCCATGGTATTCAATATGTAGGTTTTAATGATGACAAATCTGAACATCATGCACTTCTCTTATTAGATTATATCCAATTCCTTTAAATGCAGCCTTAACTTCATATAAAAAAGGAAACATGCTCAATTTCAGTTCCTACACTAATATATGTGAGATAAAATCATGAGAATTACCATCATCATGCAAGATATTAAAAATTTTATTATTAATAGTACCTTGCAAAAGAAACAATAAACAAAAATTTTATTTGCCAACGTACCTAAATCTTTTTCCAATGCTTACCCCATCAGAATAGGAGGAATCTCTTAGTGGAATTCGTCCATTTTGTGCATTTGGGCTACAAGAGGTTTTTTTATAGAGAGGTGGCAATTCACATTTTGCTTTAGTATGTCCAAGTTTACCACAATTCCAACTAGTGAAATGTGTGCTCTTTTGTTGAGCATTAACAATTGAATTTTGAAGGCTAATGGGTCTGCTACATCGGAGACATGATGATATGGGTTTTTCTTTGAGTAATTACATGAGGAGCTTGTGAAAAACTAGAATAAAATGGGTTAGCAAAATTGCACTTCAAAGGGAAAATAAGCTTGACCTAAGGTCATTGTTGATGTGGTTGTCGCAAATGAATTGACTTGTTAATCAATTAGAAATCCTTCTTTGCATCATGAGCAAAAGAAATAGCTTCATAACACATTGTCGGTTGGAGTATGTGAATCCCGGCTTCGATTGCCATCTCCAAACCATCTTCATACTTCCTTTGTATGATATCTTTGACATCCTTAAGCATGCAAGAAAAATTGAAAGAGTTTGCAAGAAGTGCTCCATATATGTATTCAAATTATAACCCTCCATGCATGTGGATGCGGTCCACCTCTGAGGAACATGTAGATGGAAGTGAGGAGGAAGAAAAGATTCATCAACATTCTTTGGAAAAGCCTTCCATGGCATGGGAGGATCTACACTATGCCATAAAAATTCCACTAGATTTGGGCCCTCCCTACTAAATAATTAGGTGCAAACATCACTCAATAATTTTGGAGTAGGATTCATCTAAGTGAAATTGTCAAATTGGGTTAGCCATGATAAAACAAGGTACCCATTCTTATGGCCATCAAATCATGAAACTTAGAAGTTCTTTACATCGATCTTGGAATGTGTGCCATCACCTTAAGGAGTAATAATGGCCTTCACGACTCTTGCAATGTTGTCCTCCTTGGAATGTATCGTTTGAAGTAGTTCATCATGTTTGCACATCTTTTTTTGGGGGCCTTGGAGCTCATGTCGCATGAGCTCTAACTCTTCTTCGAGCTTTATCCTGGGCTAGGTTTCATTTACTTTATCGAGTAATAAAAAAAAACTGAATATGTTCGCTTTATTTGGGGTTGTCCAAATAAACACGAAAAAAAAACAGACAGGAATAAGCTTTCGATCGAAAGGCTTTCGATAAAAAATCTTTTCGAAATAAAATATTTTTCCATGAAAAGGTCTTTCGATCGAAAACATATTAACAAAAACATTTCCATATAGAGCTCTAATCCTACCATAGAGAATTTTCTTCAAATGTAAAACTAATGTTATTGTTTTACAACTTTGAAAGTATGTGTATGCATGTGTGTATGTATATGCATGTCATACACAAATATGCATACACACAAACATGCACAAATATACACACACACAACATGTACACATGTACACACAAAATCATACAACACATAGACATATACACACACACATATAAATACTTGCACATATACATACACACATATATACACACACATGCATACATACACATGCATATGCATACATACATAGATACATGCATACACACACATTCACATACACACATATGTATACAGACACATACATATACACACATTTGCATACACACATGTAATGCACACATATATGATATCCAGACACACACAGTTACAAATGCACATGTATGTATACACACACATACACATATAGATACTTGCACATATACACACATACATATAGATACTTGCACATAAACATACACACATATAGAGACAGACATATGAAAGAAACATGGACAAGCTTGTAGAAGGTAGAAAAGTGTGTTCCAAAGTGAGGAAGCTTGGTCTAGCCAACTGGCACAAGACCAGCCCTTGAGCTTATGGAGACTCAAATAGAACTTATTGGCATGCGATAAGTGCAAAGAAATGCACTATGTACTTTGGAGAATCAAGGAGGATGACTCGATACAAAACAAATACTTCACGGGTCGATTAGCTCAAAAAACTTACTATCTATGGAAGATGCAATGAACTTCAAATGCCCATAGCCACCAATGTGATTATAATTAGAAACAATCCTTCTATGGGAGTTATATACAGAAGGTTTAGTGTATAGAATGCACAAAAGTATGAGAAATAAGAAAAATATGCTATAGGAATGAATGAGACATTCACCGGTGGTACTTCCTATTTTTCAGGAATACGTAGAGATTGACCCCGAGATAGAAAAACTCCAATTTCTCCCAATCTACTTAACCAAATGCTATTAACAGTTATATAGATAAACTAGACACTAGTACCTTTCCAATGAGCCATGTTGCACTCAATTTGAAGCTCTGGAGAGAGAGCAGTAGCCTCTGCAAAATTACTGTTGGCGAAGAAGATGATGTAGAGAATTGAAGGAGCAAGACAATGATGGTCACAAGTGTATGTATATTGCTTCCATGTATTGTACAAGTGATTTGAAGTCTTTATATAGACTCTAGGAGTGTTCCACGACTGATACAAGTGGAGTTTGAATTCAAATGAAGGTGGGAATGGTTGTTGGAGGGAATCAATACACTTTCCTACAATCTAGGAAAAGTGAAGATCGAGTTTGGTCTACTTTTAGGTGATTGATTGCTTGATTGAATGCAACTTCAAACACCACAAATTCCTAGGATTTGGGCTCTATCTTTTTAACTTTACAGGTCTAAAGCTCAAGGCTTTTACAACAATAAATGAACCATCATCTCTCAAAAAATACAATAAATGAGCATCAAAAAAAGAACTCTCCAATGGATATTCTTTCGACGCGATAGCCTTTGATACTAGCTTCGAACCTCCAAATGCTAAGTAACTAGATGTACTTTTTCTATCATCCTTAGCTCCTGCCCAATCTGCATGTGAATAGATTTTGATATCGAAATCTGAAGAACAAGGATAGAATATACCTTCATTGATTGTACTTTTGAGATACTTAAGTACTCTCTTAGCCACATCCATGTGTGGTCTTCTTGGTGAGTGCATGAACTAACTGAGCACTCCCACACTATATGAGATGTCTGCCCTTGTATGAGTAGCATATATCAAGCTACCTACCAAGCTTTGATATTCTTTTAGGTTTTCAATTTTCTCACCTTCATAAACACTAAGTTTATGATTCATCTCCAAAGGTGTACCTTTAGGTTTAGTGTTCTCCATTTTGAAATTGAGAAGAAGATCGTGAATGTATCTTCTCTCCCTTGATCCTTTGAATGCCATTTAGATCATCACCTATCACAATAATATCATATGCATATACACACAGATAGATAACCTCATTGTGATCCCTTTTGATGAATAGAGAAGGATCTGAGTTGCTAGCTTTCAGCCCTTGATCTTGAAGATATGTAACCAACTTATAATTCCAAGCTCTAGGAGCTTGTTTCAATCCATACAATGCTTTCTTGAGTCTGCAAACATGAGATGGATGATTAGGGCTTTCAAAACTTGGTGGTTGTGACATGTATACCTATTCACTTATCCAACCATTTAAGAATGCATTTTTCACATCAAGTTGGAGGAGTCTCCAATTCCTTGCAGCAGCTACACTTATCAATGTCCTGATTGTAGTCATCTTTGCAACCAGTGAGAATGTTTCCTCATAGTCTATACCATGAGTTTGTGAGCATCCTTTGGCAACTAATCTTGCCTTGTACCTACAAACTGATCCATCTGAGTTTCCTTTAACTTTATATACCCATTTGCAACCAATTACCTTTTGATTTCGTGACATTGGAACCAAATCCCAAGTGTCCATTTCCTTCAATGCATCTATCTCTTCTTTCATGGCCTTTTCCCAATTAGGGTTTCCCTTTGCCTCTTCAGAGGTTGCGGGTCCCTCTAAAATAGAGTCTTTTGCCAAGTATATTGAATGCTTCGTAACAAATATGGAATCATATCCATACCTTTCTGGATGTTTTTTCTCTCTTGTTGATCTTCTAGGTGCTTGTTTGGAGCATTCTCCAACCTCTTGCATCTTTGCTTTGCTTCTTGACTTTCATAGCTTGTAATCATCTTACCCTTCATCTTGGTCATCATTTGTATCACTTCTTGGATCCTGGACTTGTGTATCATGCTTACTTCCTAATTGATAAGAGTCAGAATCAAGATCATATGGTAGTGTTACCTTTTGTTTGTCTTCATCATACGAAGACCTATGTTCTTCAAACACAAAATCTCTACTTGTAGTGAATTTCTTGGTTGAAGGATTGAAGAACCTCTAACCCATCTAAGTTCAATCATATCCAATAAACACTACCTTTGTTGCCCTTTCATCTAGCTTACCTCTTATTTGTGATGGTACATGAACATAAGCTAAACAAACAAAAACCTTGCAATGTCCAAGACTAGGTTTTCTTCCATCCCGTGCTTCATAAGGAGTCATACCTTGAAGTGATTTGGATGGTAGTCTATTGACAAGGTACACAACATTTGAAATAGCTTCTACCCATAGATAATGTAGAAACTTCCTCTCTTCAAGCATTGTTCAGGCTGATCCAACCAGTGTCTTGTTTCTCCTCTCTGCAATTCCATTTAGTTGAGGAGATTACCTAGTAGTCAATTTCCTTTTGATACCTTGTCCTACAAGAACTCATCAAACTCTTTGGAGAAGTATTCTCGCCCTCCATCATATCTAAGCTTCTTTAGTGATCTACATGTATGATTCTCCACATGTGCAAGATACTTCTTGAAGCAATCAAACACTTCATTCTTACTCTTGATAAAGTATAGAACAATCCATCTACTATGGTCATCAATAAATGAGACATAATACCTTGATCTTGCCAACTAGTTGAATTACCATGATAAGAGTTATCTTCGTTTATGCTATTGTTGGCTTCTTGGTTGAAGAGTTGTCCAAGAAAGATGTTGAAGTCTAGAGTTTGCACATGCATGATGAGATCATAAGCACTAGTTGAATTACCATGATAAGAGTTATCTTCGTTTATGCTATTGTTGGCTTCTTGGTTGAAGAGTTGTCCAAGAAAGATGTTGAAGTCTAGAGTTTGCACATGCATGATGAGGTCATAAGACATCGTGAAGGATTGCCATTGCTTATCACTTTGAATGCCGTTGAGAATTTGCCTCATGATGACCTCTTCTTCAAGTAGCTCTCCAATGGATGCTAACTGATCTGCAACCTCCTTGACCTTGGTAACAAACTCTGTGATGGTTTGTCTAGGTGTCTTCTTCATTTGGTTGAGCTCGTTCCAAAGATGATTCTTTCTTGCTTTGGTACTAGCAGAAAAGAAAGTCTCGAGGGCATCTCAAGTCTCTTGAGATGTCTTCATCCTCTAATATGTGGTAATAGAAAGTCACAGATAGAGTTAAGTATGTTTGACCTTGCTTGAGCATCCCTTGTGCACCAGAGTGTGATCTTATCTATCTCCTCTTGTGTAGGTCCTCTTTTCGATCTTGGAAGAGGTATAGTTTAATCAACCGCTACAATTCCATAAAGATTTCTACATTGCAAATAGGCCTCCATTCTGATTTTCCAAGCCGCCTAGTTGTGTCGATGAAGCTTCTCGATCATTGAGGTAAAGCCGTCACCCATGCTGGTCTCGCTCTGATACCACTGAATGAAACTTGGAGAAGCTTGAAGGTAGAAAAGTGTGTTTCGAAGCGACGAAGTTTGGTCTAGCCAACCCGCACAATACCAGCCCTTAAGCTTATGGAGATTCAAATAGACGTTATAAGCATGTGATAAGTGCAAAGAAATGCACTATGTACTTTGGAGCATCAAGGAGAATGATTCAATACAAAATAGATAGGTTCGCAGGTCGACTAGCTCAAAAAGCTTACTATCTATGGAAGAAACAATGAACTTCAAATGCCCATAGCGACCAGCATGATTACAATTAGAACAAATCCTTTTATGGGAGTGATAAACATAAATTTGAGTGTATATAATGCACAAACTTATAAGGAATAAGCAAAATATGGTATAGGAATGAATGAGACATTCACCGGTGGTACTTCCTATTTTTCAAGAATATGTAGAGATTGACCCCGAGACACAAAAACTCATATTGATTCAAATCTACCTAACCAAATGCTATGAAAACTTATATGCATAGACTAGACACTAATACCTTTCTAATGAGCCATCTTGCACTCAATTTGAAGCTTCGGAGAGAGAGTAGGAGCCTCTGCAAGATTACTGTTGGCGAAGAAGATGATGCAGAGAATTGAAGGAGCAAGACAATGATGGTCACATATATGTATATTGCTTCCGTGTATTGTACAAGTGTTTTCAATTCTTTATATATACTCTAGGAGTGTTCCACGACTTCTACAAGTGGAGTTTGAATTCAAATGAAGGTGGGAATGGTTGTTGGAGGGAATCAATTCACTTTGCTACAATCTAGGAAAAGTGAAGATCTAGTTTGATCGATTTTTAGGTGATTGATTGCTTGATTGAATGCAACTTCAACCACCAAAAATTCGTGGGATTTGGGCTCTATATTTCTGCCTTTACATGTGTAAATCTCAAGGCTTTTACAACAATAAATTAAGCATCAAAAATCTCTGAGAAAATACAATAAATGAGCATAAGAAAAAGAACTCTCCAATGGATATTATTTCGATGTGATAACCTTTGATGTAGATCAAATCCACCTCAAGCATAGTGTAAGCATGATGTTCCAACAACATATACACTCACATGCATACAATACACACATATAGACACACACACACATACACTCACATGCATACATGCACACATATGCATACCCATACATATGCATACATACATAGACACATGTATACACACACATACACATACATGCATGCACATGAATATACACATATGCACATACATACATACACATGATCCCTTTTAAATGGCAAATTTCTACCTTCATACTTAGCTCAAAATGAATCAACCTTCAAATTATCCTATAAAAATATAAAAAAGTAAAAATTCATTATTATATGCTTGCAAAAATATTGAACTATATTATAAAAATTAAAATATTTTATTACCTCTTTAGTTCTCTTTTGTTGTAAGTATCGAAATTTTGAGTGCATAAGTCGATTTCTATCAAAACTTGGCCATAAAAAGTTCCCCTTCATGCTATTATCTCAATAAGTCCATTTGTTTTCTCTCAAAAATTCCCTCTCGATGCTATTGTCTTGATGTCAATATCTTAGCTAATAGAAGGTTCGTGTTGTATTAATACAATACAACTTCCTAAAGAAGATATATGGATCTGTGAAGTTCTATTGTACTGATAGAACACAAACCTTCTATAAGCTGATATACATTGTGCAAGATGCCATTGAGCTTAATTTATTAATACCTCTCATCACCATCTTAGCTCCAAATCAATCAACCTTCAAAATAACCTATAAAAATATAAAGAAATAAAAAATCATTATTATATGCTTCAAAAAATACTATACTATATCATAAAAAGTAAAATCTTTTTTCACCTGTTTGCATCTTTTTTGTCGTAAGTATCCAAGGATCAAGCGTATAAATCAATTTCTATCAAAACTTTTCCATCCCTCTCGATGCTATTGTCCCAACATCTCAGCTAAGAGAAGGTTCTTACTATATCAATACAATACAATTTCCTAAAGAAGATCCAATGATCTACAAAGGTATATTCAATGGATACAACAAGAACCTTCTTTTAACTGATATGCAGCCCTCGATGCCTTTGATCTTCACTTATTAATACCTTCTCAACCCTAAAATTCTTAAAAAAAAACATAAAATCTTTTCCATCAATTGCAATAGTTTTTTATTCACAGTCATACACAATCATATTAGATTTTGACTTACAATCATATAACATACACTCATACACATACACATACACATACTATTGTGAAGTAAGAATCAATATTGATTCAAACAATCACAATATATTTTTATTCACAATCATACACACATATACATATACTATTGTGAAGTAAGAATCAAAGTTGAATCAAACAATTACAATAGATTTCATTCACAATTATACACTCAAATACACACATATATTATTATGAATTAAGAATCAATATTGATTCAAACAATCATAATACATGTTTAGTCACAATCATACACGCACATACATATACTATTGTGAAGTAAGAATCAATGTTGAGTCAAACAATCAAATAGTTTTCTTTATGATTTTAGTACTAAAGTACTTAATGTTTATAGCAAGAGTTTATACCTTATTCCTACTAGAACATGTAAGTTTGTAAAAAGAAAATTAACTCTTAGGAAAAATGAGTCTACTTGTATTGTTTTATAAAAATTTATTTGACCAAATTTGTTTCAATGGAAAACATATTCGATCAAAAAGCTTTCGACTCATCAAATTTCCGATCTAAATATTTTTTATCCAAAGCACGTTTGATCAAGAATTGTCTAACTACCATGAAAAAATTATTCGCTCATGTCCGAATAAGCTGATCCTAATAATTTGGTCGAATAATGGGGGGTTGCTGTAAAATTCTGTAAATATTCACGAATAAACGGATTGTCGAATAATGAATAATGCAACCTAGATCCTAGGTAGAGGTGATTCACCAAAGTCCTCCATGTCATGCATAGGGTCGCTGGGTGTGTAGAAGATGAAATCCTCTTTCTAAAGATGTGAGGAAATTTTAACAATTCTTGAATAAAAATGGAAAATGGAAGGGTTGTTCTTGAGAATGGAAAAATTAAGAGAGATGCAAGCTATGCTAGATATAAGTAAAAAGAGGAATACAGTGACAACAAAAGTGAATAGTGTACTCGTAAAACACTTGACTTGTGATTGTGAGGTTGTCGGTTCAGATCCCCTCCGTTCTAAATAAGTGGTCCTTAATTAAAGTGTGTTCATGCATAACCAACGATGGATGGCCAAGGGAGACAAGGAAAGCTTGCCTGCGAGGAAAGACAAATATACCAAAGTCATTCGATAGCTCTAGGCGTTGACACCTTACTCTAAATGAGTAAACATAGGTGTAAACGTAGTTATAAATGTTCAAGTAACCATAGGATTGAAATTTATGGATAAAGTATATGCATAAACTATAAGTGTAACCTATAACTTCAAGTTCAGGAATTGTAACTAAAACTAAAACATAGATGGAACTTAAAATTGGAACAAAAACAAAATTAGCAATTGAAATTACAAAAAGATCTTGAAAATAAAACTAAAACCATGTTTATAATTGGAACTAGAACCTGAATTACAATTGGAAATAGGTACGGGGACTCATATTGGAATGAGAATTATGAAGTGATCGGATGCCAAAAAAGACACTTTTGCAATGCCTATATAGGGATGTATGTAGGCTCTTATGCCACTATTGCAAGATTCTATCGACATGAGTACATAGAGATTACAAAATCTAAAACACACTGATATAGAGTTGCGTAGTAGACAATATAGTACACTATATTAGGTGCAATGTGCCCCATGCACTATGTTAGATGAGTCTCCATAGTGCATGAAGTTTTGCGTTTCTTTTTACATTCAAAGTAGCGGATACAATGAAGGTGGTTGCTTTGAAAAGTAGGCGTATGAGACAGACATTTCTCTCTTTTACTGAAACCTTAGCTTTGATTTACAAAAGTTCCATTCTATACTGATTCTTATCTTTAGAAATATTTTCATGAGTTTCTATAAAGAACCCTCTATGTGGGTCTTTATTTCAAAATATATGGAAAAATAGAATTTCTGTTATTTGTTTTGAGATACATCAAAATAAATTAATGGCTATCCAGATCCTCACAAACCTTGAAGTGCTATATAAAACCCAAAGCACATTTAAATCTCAATAATAAACTCTAATAATTCAACATTCCATAAATGATAATAGAATGCTACACTAGACAAAAAGCTAAGTTGTATCTTGTAGAGGGATCAAGCTGCTCTAATAGTTTAATCTCCATGTGGCGATTTCAATCCATATTTCTTATATCCCACCCTTGCCCTTTCTATCTTCCAAAAGTCATGAATGAATGAGGCACATTGGTCAATCTAAGTAGAAAATGGCACTTTGACGATCTTTAGAAATCCTTCAAGAATGTAATGCACAACGTTTGAACAACTTCACTAATGAAATATAGGCTTGGTTCTCTTGGAAATGGCAAAAGGGACAGTGGAATGTTTTAAACCAATCAATTAACATGTCTTCTCATATGAGACTCTTGCTTCTCATGCATCATACTAGAGGGGTGGAAAAAATGATAAATTTTAACTATAGGTAAGTTGTGTTGGATACAATGTCCAGTTAGTCTAAGATTACAACATATAGTAAATTCTTTACAATGACCTATCACAGGAAAGGTAATGGGTGCATTAAATAGATCGATATCCTCTCATCTAGGTGGCGTGGGATTGATTCACATCGACTGTCAAGAACATGAAGATTGCCAAAATTGATGAATGAGCTTTTTAAATTATTTTTGTTTTTAATTTTTGCAAATCGACAGAGGTTTCTTTCGATTTCTTTAGGAATGAGAACGCATGGTGATTTGTGATTTCTTGATGTGCCTTTCACATAGCCTCAAATTTATATAATAGAGGTCTTGGGTCATTATTCATCTGCTTCTCAAGAATACTCAATCAAATCAAGGAGGAGAGCTTGGAGAAGATAAAGGAGGAACAATTGCTACACTGCTGGAGGAGGTGTGCTCTACATCCGAAGAGATATTTGAGAAGTTTGTATCCACAACATACTATGAGTAATACGTCTGCATGTGTCCCCACTTGTTCACTCACTAGTTACTAATTTAGATAATATGAATTTGGGTTTTCTGTAAAAGAGTTCTAATATATTCATATTATCCATTTTCACACACACACACACACTCACTCACTCTTCATACCTCTTAGGAACATAATTTCTTGTATCTAGTTTTTATTTCTTCCTAGATTCAGATATTGTTAGTTTTATCATATTCACACATTGTAATTTTACATTGGAATGTAGATAATGTAGTTGAGCGCCATAGCTTACTGTACTTTCCCTCATTAATCATTGAGCAAAATGATCTTTAGAATGGGGGAAAGAGTGTTAGAAATTGGTCTATAAACATCTTTAGATGTGTGTATGGAACTAGGGCTAATAGCGTATGTCCCTATCTTGGTGCATATCCTAAGCTACATATGGGGTAGTGGGAATGAGTGTGCATGATTCCCACATGTCAATACTAGAGCATTTCATATTATTACTACTTTGCGTTCAAGAGGATATGATGGATGGGAGGATAGTTGACAAATAATAATCTTAAGTTTCTTTGAGTGACCTTAAGAAGAGCATAAGTAAGTGAGTCAAGCGAAATCTCACAGGGTAAAGGAGGGGGTCTAGTGTGGGCAAGGAATAGGCATGCACCGACTTTGAAAGTCATAGATCCAAGCAATAACTAGAGTAGATTAGACAAAGATTTGATGCGTGTCATGAGAAATGGTGAAAAGATAGCCTCTTGATCAAGGCTATGCCAGGATTGCAACATAAGAGCACTATAGGGAAATGTGCAGCTATGGATGAAGCAATTTAGGGATTGATGACTAAGATGTCATGGAGGTGTGATGAGAGATAAAGCAATGAAAAATGATGAGAAATATGTTAGAGTGGAAGATGCAGGTAAGGCATGAGTCCACTTCCACAATGAGGCCAGATGTGCATGCACAAAAAGCCACTATCTCTTGACAAGAGAAGCTTGAGTTATTAAGATGAGGGGATACTTGCCTCCTATCAAAAAAGGCAATGTCTCCAAGAATGGTTTCAATAGTCAAAGGATCTCCTAGAATATAGTGTGGCAAAGGACCCAACAAAGGTTGATCAGAGCCTATGAGCCAAGCATGAAAGTTGAGCCTCATAAAGGGTAGCCTCTAAAGAAACTTCAGGTAGGTGAAAGAGGTTGATGAAGACATGGAGATGAAGGAAAACTACCAAACAAGAATTTGGGATGATGATATGTATATGAATTGCAAGTTCCAAAGAGAGATTTTGATTCTCAATAATGGAGGTGGATGTATGGATTGGCAAAGGCATGGGTTAATAGCATGGAGACGCTACATGGGGGAGTATTCAGAGGGTTGGGAAATGTGATAATTAGGGGAGGTAGGGGTAAAGTGGGGTTGGGAAGGTGTGGGAAAGGGAGAGGTATGGACGAGGAGGGATGGGGAGGGATAAGGGAGATGTGGCAAAGGCGACATTAGGGGTGGCAGATATGATAGAAAAAATATGCGGATAAGGAGAAAAGAGGGGCATCTACCAAGTCTAGAGACATCAAGCTACTGAAAATGGCCCCAAAATTAGTAGCATGTATGGATGGAGCACACGATAGACCTAGGAAGGTAGAGATAATGCACTAAAAAGATCAAGGGAAGAAAAAAGAAGGGGGAACTGTGCATAAATATTTAAAATAAGAGAGTAAATAAAATAAAATAAAATCATATTAAACATTTAAAATATATTGGACTTTAGAAGGTTGACCAATAGCTCTATCAATAGTAGCATGATTGCAAACAAATGGTGAATGTCTATATATTCTAGAAAGGTACTTTGAGATCCAAACACAAGATTCTTTGATGAGCCATTCCTCTTCCATACATACCTTAGGCTTATACTTTTACCAAACAAAAGCTTCAAGTATTTCCATAAAATCCTCTAAAATAAATACCCATCTGTATGAATTTTCCTTGCTAATGCACATTCATATACAAATAAATCAACATGCACATATACACGATTATAATGCTCCTAGGGAATATTTCCTCATTCATCCATATGATCTCAATATAATGTAGATGCATATTATCTATCCTTGAGGAATTATTTTGTTACAAGAAGTTAAATTAAATGACAAAGAAATTCATATATATCCATGTTAAACCAACTTATACTTTTAAGTCAGTATTCTATTCAGTATGAAGGAAGCATATTTGTAGAATCAAAAACCTTTTGAACAATCCATAGTTCTTATGGGTGTTCTTATTTAGTTTGTAACTTTCAAACTAGTATGCTTATCATATTTTCATAAATCAACGGAGCATTTGACACTGAATTATCATCATTAGGTGAGAATATATTTTTGATATATACCTCTACAAAATCATCTTTACATGCTTTCGTGTGATAGTGCCCGATCATATACTTTCAAACTACCACAAACACATTCTTAAGGGCATGGAAGGAATTTACAAAGTGGTTTGTTAGCAGATGCTCTAGATTTGACAACTCATAAAACACATTTGATCCCTTCATTTCATGTGCATCAATATTTTAGCCAAATATGTGTTCCAAAACTCATAGCAATCATGCATAATCATACATGTATGAGAATCATACATGTATGCATAATCATTCACTTTCACTATATGGAACCTGCAATGTTGGAGCATAGGTACGACATGAATTTTGCCTCGATACATTATATCCATTGATCTCCTATAACAAGGATAATCATGCATCTTCCAAATGAATATTTACAGTAAAGAGAACACAAAACACTTGGATACAATTCCCTAATTCTTGCAACTCTAAATCCATGGCTACACACAGATGCTTAGACGTTTTAGTTTTTGATTAATGAAGAGCAAAAGAGGTAGTTTACAATGTCTCTTCCTTACGTCTAACCATTTTGAAATGTTATATTTCTTTTATTAGATACAGATAGTATCTTCTCTCTAGCAATTTACTTGAACTCATGAAGAGTTCTTTTATACATGCATAGAAATGACAAGAAAATCTGAAAACGGTTGGTACTTCCTGAAACGTTGAAAAGGTGTCATCTCTAAGAGTTGAAACATTCTTCAAAGTGCACATGCAAACATAAGCTTTTTATTTCTTTATGGTTCCATACTTAAACTGGGTTGGTTTTTCGCAGACTTGTTTCATTGTTCGTTGATAAGCAGGAAAGCAACTTGCATGGAAGGAAGAGCTTCTTCCCTTTCTCTTTTTGGTGCACTCCGTTTGAGTCGAAAACAAAAAGTTTCTTTCTTCCGGTATATCATCTCACAGTCTTCCACTTGATGCCAAAACAGAACATGAGTTAAATCAAACTTTGCCATGCTATGCCATATTTAAATGGAATTTTTTCTGGTACACCCCCTTTGGATTGGAAAATAAAATTTTCTTTTACTTCCGATTAGTAATACACAGTAAAATGGTAATCAAACATATCCATGAGTGCTAAATGTAATTGAGGTTATCATTTATGTCTAGGTGTTCGCCATCCACAAGTCCTTACACCTAACAGAATCTGTGTGCATGCGTTGCCACATTCGACAGGTAAGCACTCTTCCTTGCTCATTAGATGCCCTATATGTTTCCATGTAATCTGAAAACATATATCCATATACTGCAACTTCACAAAGAAATTTTCTGAAAGAAAGGCCTTTTGGGGAAGAGACTGAATGATTGTTCCCTTGGTGTACCTAAAGATTATTATTGAAGGACAAAGCCTTTGAAAGATTTGATGAAATAGAAACGTTACTAGCTATAATGGTTATATTTTTGACATGAAGGTTATGTACAGTTAATATCTGTTTTTCAGATTTTTAATGTAATTTTTGAAGGTCTAAAAAAATTTATGACCTTGTTTTACGGTCCAAAATGTCAAAACGTTACTAGCTATAATGGTTATATTTTTGACATGAAGGTCATGTACAGTTAATACCTGTTTCTCATATTTTTAATATAATTTTTGAAGGTATAAAAAAATTTATGACCTTGTTTTACGGTCCAAAATGGCCAAAACGGGCAATACTACCAACAAAAATCAACAATGATTGGAGGTTCAATGTCTAACTCAAATGCATGTGCTCAACGTGAACCCTTGACGTGGGATCTAAAAGAAGCCCTCTCCGATTGCGTGTGCATGTGTACGTATGTGTGGGAGTTTAGTTTTTTTCACTTTTTTTATGTCCGAGTTTAAAGAAGTCCTCTCGGAGTGTGTGTGTGCATGCATGTGTGTCTGAGTTTTTTCTTTCAAATTTCCAAGTAAATGGAAAGTAAGTGTGTGTGTGTGCATGCATGTATGTGTGTGTGAGTTTTTTCTTTCAAATTTCCAACTAAATGGAAAGTAAGTGTGTGTGTGCATGCATGTGTTTGTGAGTTTTAACATAGCGCCGCGGCACTACCACCGATGAGATTTCTATGATTCTGTGTGTACGCACATGGAACAAATCTATCAAAAATTTTCGATTTCCAGCCTCCCAGCTCCACGCTGGGATGGAAATTCATGGAATTACGGACTTTATGGAGAAGGCTTGGCATTTTCATACTTCTTATTTGTCAAATTTATATTGCAAGCAGTGCATCAAAGCAAAAATTTTGTGCTCTAATCCTTCACCTCCCATGTCGTTTGAAAAATAAAAAAAAAATAAGTAGTGCACATCACAACTGGTGAGTGCATGGATAGGAGTTGTACATTGTTGTGCATGCTCTTAAATTGTAGAGACACTATTTTATGGTGCAAATTTTAAGGTATACACAAATCACCATACACAGCAAGCCAGATCTTTAAAGAAGATAGCTTCATTGGTTGAGCTCATGTAGGATTTCCATAAAGTAATCATGTATAGAAAACGACAAGAGAATATAGTATTTGATGCATTATCTTGGATAATGTATCATGTTAGCTTTTCTAAAAAGCACATTATGTCAAGAGAAAAAGGAAGCACAAGTGGAAGATCCACACTTGTTACACATTATTAGGGCCATCACGGATGCCTCTATCATAGGAGATAAGGTATTTTCATTTGTAATGCCTCATTTGTAATGCCTCATTTTTATCCGCCTCATTTGTAATGCCCTCTAGCTTGTCTTACTCCATCTCTGCATTGTGGGATTTGGGGGGTCCCATGGGCACTAGTCCCATTCACTTGTAACTTTTCTTTTTTATTATAATTAAAGTCCAGGAAAATAGGCTAAGGCCAAACTTACTTTTATTGAAAAAAAAGGTATTTTCATCTACTTCTTCCCCTATTAAAGCAAACAGGTCAATTTCGTATTCAAACTTAAAACAAAAAAAAAATGGAACATTAAAATTAAAATCAAAGGTTTGCATGCCACATTGCCTGGGTTTGATAAGAGAAAATCATGCATGATAACAATCATGTTCCTTGTGTAGGGCAACCTGGTTTGGAAAAGAGAATTCAACTAGTCAAAAGAAAATTTTGGTGGCGTGGATGACCTAGAGATGTCCACGATATAATTTAAAATGCTTTACATGTCAATTCAACAAGGAAAAAGGTTTTAAGTCACCAAGATTTTTGCAGCCTTTTTTATTCTAGAGAAGAATGTTAGGATAGTGTATCCATGGACTTCATACTAAGCTTACAATGGACCCAAAAGAAGTATCCTCCTATCCTATTATTGGTAGATATATTGAGAAAGATGGCTCATTTTATACCCATGTAGGAGACGGTAGAAGCTCCATAAGTAGCAATCTATTTATCGAGCATGTCTTCAATCCAAATGGATAAGTAACATCCATAGTTTCAAATAGCGATGTTAGATCATGGAAAAATTTTGGATTCTTTTCTTTGACAAGCTTAAAGTCCCATTGCCAATGTGAAATGGTGAACATCCACAAAACAATGGTGAGAGAGATGGAGAGGGTCAAAGATTCTCGAGGACATGAAGTAGGCATATGTGTCTGAGAGGTAGATAGGTTTGGATAGTTATTTGCCACTAATACACTTTCTTATAATAATAGACCTCATAAGGTGATTGGGATGTCTCCTTTGAGATAAATAAGTTATGGCATGAATCGTCCTACTTCTTGTACCACAAGAATGCCAAAGAAATTTCATAGTGCCTTCGAGTTTCTAGCAAATCTTCAAAAAAATTTAGAAATTGCTAAAGCCAAAATGTAATAAGAAGCTTATAGGGGTAAAGTGTTGGGTAACAAAAGAAGAATATTTATGTCCTTGGAGAGGGAAATAAATGTTTTCTTCGAGTGCCAACAAGATCAACTTCACTGTCTACATGGAAGTGCACTAACGTTTTACCAAGGTTTTGTGGACCTTGGAAGATAGCTAAAAAGCTTGGTGCTATCGCATACTAATTAGAGCTTCCTCCTCATTCGAATTAATCATACATTAAAATATTTGTAATTGAAAATAATAAAATGAAGCATAAATGGATAACCACTCAAGGGAGAAGAGCTTTCATCTTTTGAAAATGGAAATTCTATTAACAAAAGTGATAAGCAGGAATAAAAAATGGCATTAATAAGTTCCCCATGTGTTGAATGGCGATCTACTTCTATGTTATCTCAGTATCCTTGAAAAAAATCTTTAATGGCTCCACCAAAGTTCCAAAAGTGGAAGTGAATCAGACTATGAGTAAATTCAAAAGTCCATATTAGTTAGTATCATGTTATAATACACCATTTCATCCCAATAATGCCACACTATCAAGTTAATCAACATCCTTGGAAGAGCCTGAAATGTATGACATAACTTCGCTTTGAACTTGAAAATCTTATGGTTTTTGAGGCTTCCATGAAGACAACAGAGAATAGTAGTGTTATTTGATCCTTTTTCATCATCAGTTCATGCAAATCAAATGTTTTCATAAAACTTCTTATTGAGTTATCTTGTAATAGAACTCAATATTGTTGAACATAGTCCTGATGTCTTGCATGGTGCAATGTTCTCATTTCTTAACGTTTTTATCAAAATCACATTTCGTTTGCGGAAAAGTTTCATTCAACTTTGCACTCTTTTTTTTTTTAAAGGAAGTTCGGCTTTGGCCTATTGTCTGGCACTTTAATTAAAATAAATAAGAAAAGTTACCTTTGAATGGGACTAGTGCCCGTGGGACCCCCCAAATCCCACAATGCAAGGGACAAGTTCGGTAAGCTATAGGGCATTACAAATGAGGCGTACATATCTATCATCTCTCTCATGCGGGACCCATTTGGGTTTCAACTTGTTATCAACGAGAAGATAAATACAGTGGTGCCTGAATGGTGGAGATCTCTTATCTCGGGAGATTCTTTTACCTAGAAGAAACAAGGATTTCTCAATCGACCATTCCTTTGGGGTTTGGCCAAAGTTGGCAGTGCATCGCTCCCTCCAAATCTTTCAAAGAGTCTTGCCCCTGATGGCATTCCGCAGCAGCGAACCACCTCACCCAAGAGTGCTTGTTGCCAATTGATTTGGTTCAAGAGTCTCAAAACCCGTGTCACATGAAGTGAGATAATACGGAACTTGGGACAATCGAAGAAAAGGTGAACAAGGTCTTCGACCCAATGATGGAACCGCTTGCACCATGGAGGCACATCACAAATTTTGTCGGCCCTTTCATTGAGGGCATGGGCATGGTGTAACATTAACACTCTTGACCCCTATATTGGAGGTGCAACGTCTAACTCCAATACATGTGCTCGATGTGAACCCTTGATATGGGAGCTAAAAAAGCCCTCTCCGATTGTGTCTGTGTGTGAGAGAGAGTTTAGTTTTTCACTTTCTTATTAAAAGACGTCCTCTCGAAGTGTGTGTGTGTGCATGTGTGTGTGAGTTTATTCTTTCAAATTTCCAACTAAAAGGAAAGGAAGCGCTATTTCACATAGCGCCGCGGCACTATCACTGATGAAAGTTCTATGATTCTGTGCGTACTATGTGGCAACTACGGTTCATATATAGGTGGAGCCCCTGTGTTGCTCAAGTCGGAGCACATGGAGCAAGTCTATCAAAAGTTTTCGACCTCCAGGCTCCCAGCTCCACGCTGGGATGGAGATTCATGGAATTGCGGAGTTTATGGACAAGGCTTGGCACTTTCGTACTTTTTATTTGTCAAATTTATATTGCAAGCGATGCATCAAAACAAGGATTTTGTGCTCTAATCCTTCACCTCCCATGTCTTTACACAGCCCGGGCAGTGAAGAAGGTGTAGCAGTCTTCCACCTTATATGTGAGTAGTTAAGCTATGAACTCTGTGTCTTTTGCTATTTCCAGGTGGAATTGGAACAAATCTTGTGTTTGTTCCACCGTCTCTATTTGAAAGTGTCCCCTCGGTGCATGGAAATCCTTGAGGGGGTACAGAAATGATCCAAGGATGTAGAAAGCTTAGTGCAGGACGAAAATGGTTTCCTCCACTCTCCTCTGAAAAATCTACTATGGATGCAAGCAATGGTGAAACATTTGAAGAAAAATACCTCAATATGTTGCTGATTTGGTCCGATTTAGGCCTGACAAGAACAATGATATTCATTTAAAGAACTTTGATTGAGAAGGTCAATCATCAAATAATTCATCCATACGAGTCCATTCTTCACTATCAGCCAAGACCTTTTTTGTCAGTCTGAACTCCAGTCAATTTCGGCGATGGTAAGAATTCTTCATTTTGTGCTCCACCCCTCTCTCAGTTGGGAAGGGATGGAATATAATCAGAATTTTTTGTTCCGCCTAGAACCACATGTTTTATATTCCACCGCTTCTGTGAGAATCCAGCCGAAGATTGACAGTCACGGAGTTCTTTTTATCATTCTTCGCAAAGCATTAGTCACAGCATTAGCTCACTTTTCTATACGGATTTCAACCCAGCTGTTTCGCTACCGCCTTAACGCTGGTTGTTTGTTGTGTTAGTTTCATTGTACCGTCGGTTGTCATATGCCATATAAGATCTTCTGGACATGCACGATAATCGCGCTTAGGTATACAGCCATCTTGAATTGAGTCGGCTAACATTACAGAGGCTAAGAATCGAGGATTGTAAGGCACTTTTGGTATGTACGTATTAAAATACAAGAAATGTGTTTGGATTTAAGAGAGAACATTTGCATCCTATGAACGTGCGAGTATGCTGTGAAATGGATGTTGGATATGATTAAGTCATTATATGTGTTAAAAATAATTCCGAGATAATACAAAGCCAAATCAGCCATACGGTACGATTCGAGAGGAAAAATTAGTGACGAATAATAGGGTAATCCTCTGTTTGTAATGGATATGGAAAACATCCTTATTTGCAGCCGAAGTAGGCATGGATCTTACGGACGAATTTCATGGATCTGATAATTGCAAGTAGTTCCACTGGATGTAAAACTCATTGCTCCGATCATGAAGTTGTTGGATACTATTAAGAAATCAGTTGCGCATCCGTCGTGATGAGATGCCCAAACATGACATCTGAAGAGTTATTTGAGATAAGACAATCAAATCGGCTACAAAAGTTGATTCTAGATGATAAATTATTGATGGTTGATAGTATACTTTGTGATTATGGATATGGTACACATCATTATACGCAACAGGTGCACTCATGAATCTGAAGGTCAAATTACATGGATCTGACAGTCGCAATGGCTTTAAACTCATTGGTCCGAAGTTGAGGAAGCTCTCCATAGGAACTTAGCGATACTTTTAGCCTCTGCAAATTATAATGAACATGCTTCACCGCAACTCGCTGCATGATTCCTGTTGCAAACTTACATCGGAATATCCTCTGATCGAAGGAGCTGCAAACATAACATAGCTGTTCAGTTGTTCAAGAAGACATGTTCGCGCAGAATCCGTTTTGCTTAGGGGAGTGAACATCCTGTTTGCGGAGAAACCATTTTGCGTGGATGACCCATAACAATGAGAAAATCCGCATAGGTACTGTCAGGAGGAGCTCGGCAACAAAAGCTGTGATCGACTCTGCAGGAACGAACCCTCGTGACAGGACCCGAAGAAAGAATCCATTGAAAGTGGTGGTTACCAAGTATTGCCCTCTCTTCATCCCCTCGATTGCTAATTTGGCCACTTCATCGGGTGATTCCACCACATTCATATTCATAAAGTACAGCTTTTCTACGAGCCTCACAAGGTGTGTCATCTTCATCACTGAAAAAGGTTGCAGCCGGAGCAAGGATATTAAAATAAATGAATGCACAGAGCGTCACAAAGTAATGAGCAAATTGATCCTATATCACGAGTTTTATCTTTCACGACTCTCCGAAAAACAGGCATACCTAATATGCACCTGTGTGCTGTACTCCATGCAGAAACTCTACATCTTGCTGTTCATATGGACTAAATGATCTGTTCTCGCTGGATATCTCGTCCAGAACACGACCGATTCATTTGGGGTGTGTGTGTGTGTGTGTGTGTGACATTATATTTAATTTCAGTGGTGTACCAAGATTAAGGTTCAGTGGTGTGCCGGCAAATGTGCATACGGTTGTGTTGGCTTTCACAGGATGCATGTGTAAGAAGAGAAAGGATTAAGATGCGTGCAGCGTGCGCATGTATCGCATGTCTGGCACTATATCCGTTCCCAGAGGATGTACGTCAGGGATTCGGGATGAAGAGGGGAACTAGACGTTAGTTGCTGAAGAAAGGTCTTAAGACACAGAAAGGTCTCCAACTATCCTTAGACGTCAGATGCAGAGGGGCAACCTTTCGCTGCCATCAACCTGCACCAGTTTTCTTAACAACAGTGGAAGGGTCCCGAGGTAAATGGAGATCACATGCATCTCACGTTAGCTTTCGTTAATCCACATGCCTCGCCACTCTTTCAAGACCCTCGTTAACGGTTGTGTTTAACTACCTGTGATATTTTATCTTCTTTCATTGGATGCATGTGCATAAAGTCTAGTGTTTGCATATGAGACACACAGATGTGATCATTCACAGGTGGCGATGAGAAGACAAGTACCTTCAATGTGCATTGGAGTGTCAGTAAATCCTGGACAGACATGAGTAACATAGATGTTCCATGGCAGCAACTCAAATCTTAACAATTCTGCCAACCCCTTCAGTGCAAACTTGGTGACCGTATACATACTTGATCCATACAAGCCTATCTGCATGAAACAGTCGACCTCATGCATTAAAACGTTAACAGACAAGAAAGTGCACAGAGAATCACATACACATTAATAAATCAATGTAGAGGGAAAAGAAGAAAACATATTACAGAACGGGAGGTGCTCACCATTCCAGATAATGACCCTACAATGACAATAGATGACGGTTGTTGCCGGGTCCTGGTCTTCATGAGAGGTATTGCAGCATGAATCGCATATACACATCCCAACAAGTTCGTGTTCGTTGCCTGCTGAAGGTTGATTAGCTTGGTCTCATCGAAGATTCCTGGAACTGCTATGCCGGCACAGCACACAAGCACATCGATAGGTCGCCATTCAAAGCTCTCTTTAATGGCGCTCGTCAATGCCTCTGAGTCACTCACGTCAACAGCCTACATACGCACGACACAAAGAGGAGGGTAAGATTCAAAATTGATTGTTCGTAGTCGATCAGCATCTTATAATCAAATCTCTTCATTTTCACACAAGCGAGTCCGTTAACATCACTATTGTACGCAGGGAGTAATAGCAAATCGGAGATTGAGAGGGTTACTTGTTCCATGAAGAACCATGCTTTGAATCAGAGATTCAGAGACTGGACGTTTTGTTACTGTAACTAGAATGGGAGTGTCGCTGTAAAATCTGCATTGTGCAACCTTCATCGATGTACAGAGAGCAACAAGTCATGATATGGAGTACAAGATATGGATAGTTTGAAGGTTGACAGGTAAAAGTACCCTAATCATATTGTTACTAACCCTCGAGAAGGCAAGGCGATAGATCTAAACCATGCGGACATTTAGTCGCGCTACTTCATTTAGATAACGAGCAAGATTGCAGAAAGATCTATGTCCCCTCACACATTTCAATGCTCCGAACGTGAAGAAAGAAAGATTACAGGCTTATGAAGATCATTGCAAACCCGCGGAGTTCCTAATACCTTGAGGGAGACGGAATCAAGGGGCAGGCTGAGGGAGGAGGTGAGGAGGCTGCGAGCCTCCTCGAGCTTGGAGGGCGTGCGAGCAATGAGGGTGAGGTACGCTCCTTCCTTAGCGCAACGCCGAGCGATGTGGAAGCCAATGCCAGTGGAGCCGCCAGTTATCAAAACATGCTTTCCTCGAAGGCTCCTTAACTGGGAAGGCACTGCACTTCTCTGTGTCAGCCATAGCAGGAGCAGCAATAGAATACCGAAGATGACTCCGCCGACCACAGCATAAGCATTCGCTATATCCATATGTAGCTCTCTCTCTCTCTCTCTCTCTCTCTCTCTCTCTCTCTCTCTCTCTCTCTACATGCGACGACAGGAAGAAATGAGAAGCTCTCGATCAAGGATATGCGAGGGCTTGCTGCACGGTCGGCCCCTTTTATGATGTCTGACTCCTGAGTCCTGAGTCATCCGGGGAATTCAATCTTGCTGATGATCATTAGCAGCCCATCAGTCATGATCTAAGATTGTGCATCCTCCCGCCAAGAGAACAGTTATTCATTGCCAAAGTTATGTAGAGTAGTTGCGATACGTGTAGTGTGAATTCTGAGTCCCGACCCGATGTCGTTTGCTCACAAGAGCCTTAAATTTTGATTTGCGCGAACCATAGCCATACGCATACGCAATGCTTCTTCGCTATATCCATTTGCGTCATGTGACTCTGTGATGTAAGCGAACCACAGCATACGCATGCGCAATGCATCTTCGCTTTAATCCATTTGTGTCATGTGACTCTCTCTCTCTGTCTGATTAGTGTCATGTGACTCTCTCTCTCTCTCTCTCTCTCTCTCTCTCTCTCTCTCAGACGAGGAAACGCAAGGGCTATGGCGCACGGTCGGTCCCCTCTTTGATATCAGATTCCCAAGTCGTCCGGTAAATGCAATGTTACCGATGCTCATCAGTAGTCTCCGGCCATGGTTGCAATTTGTCAAAATCATCTGGAGTCGTTGAGATAGCGTGTCAGTTGTGAGTTTTGACCAGATGTCGTTAGCAAAAGCTCAAAACGGAATCTGCACAGCACATAGGTTTCGTGAGTGTCCTAAGCGCATACATACAAAATGAGAGAGGATGGCATCCTGTAGTAACATCAACTCGACGTACGATAGAGCAATAATAGAGGCATGAATTCAATTGGAAGATCATGGGTGAGCCTAGAGGCTTTATGGAGAATTTGGAAGGAAGGCTGGGGGACAAACTTTGAAGAGTTTCCAGAATGGTCCACAGTTGTTGAGTCCCATGACTATTGATAATTTAGGTAGAAGAATAAAAAATCAGAAGAGCAATCCTCCATTTAAACACAAGAGGCTGTTGGGGCTATTCACATTTCAGGATAGCAAGATTTAAAGCAAATGGATCCTTCATGAAGGGACTGAAGCCTTATTAGTCTCCTCTGTATCTCCCTTTAACTTTCATGTACTTTGTTCGTGATCTACAATCTTTAACTTTGTTAGGAAAAGATTTCGCTTATTGGGTGAGTCCTTTGCCTCTCTTGAGGGGCGGTTAGGGGGTTCAAATCCCCTTTCGTGCACTAAGAACACACTTCTCATCATGATATGATGGGATGATAAACAAGCTCTCACTGGGCTGGGGGAGGTGGATCGTCCCTCGAGTGCTCTGAATGGACATTGTTGTCAATGGCAAGGGCAATGTTCACTTCCATAAGGTCGACTTTAGATCAAACTAGTCTCCTTATCTGACGTTAGAGTTATCCCTGTCCAATTTCTACCTTGATGGGCTGCCATGGTGCTATGTCTGTCCTTCATTGTACTTTGGAATTAATATTTCAAGCATTCAAAAAGAGTATATCTCAAAAATCCAACTTCTTGAAAAAAAAAAAGATGTGGCTTGGACTTGAGCTGGAGTGGATTATTAGTTACCACACTTAGATAATAACGTGCCCGGTTGAGGTCTCACCTAAGGGGAACATTTATTTTAGCCCCTCAAAACATGGGATACAAAAAAGGGGTCCTACATGGGATACAAAAAAAGTGGTCCTCATGGTGGGTGTGTTGTTCTTTCAATACTCTTAAACATAAAAAAGAGGGTCAAATGGTTTGTTGTTTTACCAATACGTTAAATCATAACTATGAGAGTAGTACGAGAATGCATGTGAGTTTTCCTCTTTTCATACTCGGCACAGAAGGCATGTGATCTCTTTCCTTATTGGTACTCAAAAAGTGGACTCTCTTTTGGATAGATAACTCTTTGCAATAGATGGAAGTCTCTTTCTTTTGCGCACAACCATTTTTGTTTTTGTGGAAGAAATGTGCATGCACCCAATGATTCAAAGGTTTTAGAAAAATCTCTGATTAATAAGAAAAAATTTCAGGGCTTTTTGTTTTTAAAGGATGACTATTTTTATAAAAACGTCAATGGGGAAAGTAGAGACTAAAATCTTTTGTGGTAAAAATTGCAAGGCATTGTTTTCTATTCTTTTGCTTCTCTTCTATTAAACTCTGAAATTTCACCTGTATAGGGAATAGACATGCATAAATGATCACTATTGTCGCAAAGTATTTCACTATGGGTTGTTAAAGAGCAAGAATATTTTTTCTGCTTTTGTTAACGATAAAAGATGGGAAATGGTACAAATATGCAAGGGTAAAGTTACATAAACAAGTAACCTCTTGGTACTAAAGATATACGACCTAGTCTAATCCTAGCTACCACTCTCATTATGGGTGGCCATATATTAGCATAAGGTGCACTTCTACGCAATTACATATCTTCTCACCCATATTGCATGGGAGACCAACCTTTTATCTGATCCATCTCAGTTTGAGCAACCACCCATCTATTATGCACATATAGAAAACCTCACTAAATCAAGGTGAATATCCTATCTTTTCCACTTTTCAAAGGACCAGGTAATTTTTTAAGTAACCCATTTTTGGGTTGCGAACATGGTCACCTAGCCTTTTATGTGGGAGATCAAATCCCTTCCCTCTACTTCACTTGCATGGTGCCTTTACGTGCAAATAGGGATGATGATAGAGAAGTTGTGATAAGTCCTACCTTACAATAAATTATCATGGAAATCTTGGGTACATTAATATTTTTTCTTTTTTAATTTCTACTTCAAAAAAACTTGTTTGCATGTAATCCGATCCAATTTCAATTTATTTCAAACTACAACTAAATCATTGTAAATGGTCTTTTGTATATGAAGATTGTAGACGGATTGTTCTATTTTAGACTTACGAGATCAAGCTTGAGTTACATTATTGTACTTGAAAGTTAGTTTATTTAGCTCTCCATGGAGCTTCATGTGTATCTATCAAAAGGTGAATGTTGTTCTATCCGACATCTCCATGTGACCCCTTTCTTGTTCATGAATTCAGTGTTTCCCTATATTATTATTGAGATATTTATCAAGAATCTAGAATTTTGATGAGTATCCACACTAGATCATTCTGTACCAACAACCACATAGTTCTAAAAATCGTAACGCCAAGGATTTCTTTGAAGAAGAAGATAATGTGTCTATTATGCAATAACACTGATTCAATGTTATTTATTATGATGGGGATTGACTTTATTTCAAACTATTATCTCCAAAATCAAGAATAGGACATTGAACTTTGGAACATTATGTTAAGAAATCAAATAGCTATTTATATATTTAAATTTTCAATGAAAATCATTTCTTTGTATGGGATAAATAGTAGCAAAAGAAAACCCACCCCCAAATATCTCGATGTATTGCAGGATCTTACAAACACATGTACAAAGATATTACAAAATCTGAAAACATAGAGAAACATAGTTGCATAATAAACACAATAATACACAAGATTGGGTGTAATCTCCCCCCATGAACTCTTTTGGACACCTTTCTTTGAAAAGTAGGCATGTGAGTAAACATTTTCTCTCGTTTATGAAGAGCCTTGGCTTTTATTTACAAAATTCATGTAGAGTGATCATTATGTCAACCAATATTTTTATCCCTTTGTCAAAAGAACCCTCTATGCAGATCTTTATTTACAAAATGTATGGAAAATATATTTTCTCTTATTTGTGTGTAGACACATGGAAACAAATCCAATCCCACACAAAACTTTAGTTTCTATGTCATAACATAATATATCAATAAAAAAATCCAATAAAAAAACACTCCATAAGTGATAATATGCCCCATTGTTGAGAAGAATATAAGCTTAGTTGATAAGAAATAAAATGGACATGGATGGCTACTCACATTTCTCATAACTAAAAACAAATCATGTTCCATGTAAACACACGCAGTGAAATATACTTTGGAAGAGTTAAACTATTGTGATTTTGAGGTGACAAGAAAAAAAATAAGTGATCATAATGAGTGTATAATGAAATGTTATGAATCCATTGACATTCTCCAATAGAAATTTTTCCAAAATTCACTTAATATCTATGATATTGAGTACTTGTACACGTAAAAGTAATTACTTCATCATCATTTTTTTTTCCTTAAGAATTCCGATTTCATATTTTCTTCAAGAAAAGGAGGATCATCAGGAATAGGAGTGATTGATATGTGATTTTGAATAGTTTTAGGAAACTTTTATAAGAAGAGTTATTTATGTTCTAGTTAGATGGTATATCTAATCTAAATGAATTGTCATTATTGTTTTGAATAATGCACAGGGGTCCATAATAGTGTGTTGCAAGTTTAAATTTAGGATGTTGTATAATGCTTTTGAAAAGTCCTTTAATAATGAGTAACAATACTAAATTGTTTTCCTTAAATTCTTCAGTTAATTGTTTCTGATTTACATTATGAGTGCAACATTTTTTACTTTTCATAATATGCTCGTTAACTTAGGAAGTATAAAAAATGTGGACTTGAGGAATTCAACAAATTATAGCAATATTAGTTTGAGTGAGTGACATGGAAATGGGAAACTTTCTACCATAAAAAAAACTCAAAAGTTGCACTATTGATATATTTAGGTAGTGGTGTGTGTGAACACACTAGGAGGTTGTTTTCCCCCGGCTTCTATATACGCCTATAACTCTAACGGGTCACCTATCTTTGTGCATTCTATTGGTAATACATTTCAATATTGGGTGTTGTTCTCCAAGCTTCTTCTTCTTCCTTGTGTTGCTCGTGTGCTTCCATGGACCTCGAAATCCAACAATTGGTTTTAGAGGAGGTTGCTGCTTCATCTATTGCATCGTCAACACTCCTCCAATGACAGTCTTAGAATTGCACAAAATTTGCTGAGCATACTGTGGGTGATTAGGAGATCAAAATGGCTTCACTTTGTTTGTTGAAATCACAATTTGAGGTCATTTTGGCCTCTCAATGCACTATCACAATGCGTATGCAAGCAGTTCCATCATTTTGTGACAAAGATATATAGAAGTTTTGGTTTGCTTGTATAAACATCTCAAAGTTTGCTACAAGTTTAGCAGAACTTGATAGGGTAGTTCTATTCAACGTTTTGAGATACAATCATTTTTGCATTAGGGTATTTTAATCAGTGGCCATGGGTGAAAACGGTGACGTATTCCGTAGGTTGGTTGTTGAGGATAAGTTGCACGATACCAATTACCCATTATGGGCTTATGTGATGTGTCATGCATTGGTTGCAAGAGGACTTTAGAATGTTGTGTAGGATGTTGAAAATGATCCTGTTACACCTACAAACATAGTTGTTGAAGGTGATATAGACAACTTTGAAGATGATGATATTCTTCATGTTCCTATTCATGTTGTGATTCCTCCTACAGATACTAAAGAGAAAATTTGTTGGGATGGTAGAAATGCTCAAGAACATGCATTGTTAGCCCTGTCTACCAAACGTACCATTATTCCTCACATTCCCTCACATACCAAACGTACTTAACAAGTGTCCACTAAATCATTGCAGTCTATCGCTCCATATGATGCTTGGCCTGGTTGCAACCCATGTGTAACTCACCTGCATGTTTTCGATTGTCTAGCATATGCATTAGTGCCTAACCAACAATGCAGGAAATTGTGATAAAGTAATGAAATGTATTTTTGTTGGGTATAGTTCTAAAAGCAAGGGCTATCATCTATATCATCCACAAAATAAACGCATTTTCGTTAGTCGTGATGTTGTTTTTGTGGAAGATGCTATTCAGCCATTAGTTTCATGTACTAAGGAGACAACAGTTAGCTCCAAAGTCATGTATGGCACTTTTCTAGCTCTTTTTAAGTTGATGGTGGAATAGCTTTGTGTCAAAAGAAATATATTGACATATTATTGCAGTGCTTTTACCTTGACGACTCTAAAGTCATTGTCACTCCTATGGAGACAGGTTTATGGTTGATTCTTCATGATGGAGGAGATGCATTTGATGCTTTTCTCTATCAGCAGGCTGCTGGATGCTTGATTTACATATGCCTAACTCGATTAGATATTCCGTTTGTTGTCACATAGATGAGGAGGTTTATGCATTGCCCAGGTGTCAAGCATTGGCAGGTGGTTAAGTGCATCTTTTGTTACTTGAGTGGTACCTGTCTACTTGGATTGTTGTATCCAAAGGGCAGATCACTACCACCAGATTTACATGCTTTTTTTGAATCTGACTAGGTTGGTTGCTATGACACTTGTGCATCCATCAATGGTTTAGACTCATGCTTGGTAGCTCCTGTGTATCTTGGTTTAGCAAGAAGCAAAATACTATGGCCACTTCTAGTTGTGAGGCTGAGTATAGAGAAGCTTTCATAGTGATTGTTGAGTATGTGTGGCTCTAACACCTTATGGCCGATTTGGCTGTTGATCAGTCTTCTACCATCACCATCTTTACTGACAGTTAGAGTGCATTGGTAGTTATGAGGAACCATGTGTTCCATGCTCGTACTAAGCACATTGGGGTGCACTATCATTATGTCAGGGAAAGGTTCTCTACTAGAGAGTTGAGTTTGGCATATGTATCCACACCAGAGAACATTGCAAACCTTTTCACAAAGGCACTGCCTTGGGAGAAGCTTGAAGCTTTATGCAAAGCTTTGGGCTTACTTCCGTTTGGGGATTGATTTCACATAGCTTCGGACTTCCTTATACATGATCTATTTACGTAGCGATGTGTCGGAACACACTAGGACCACTAGGGCACCTTTTTCCCTCTTTAGGAGGTCCCCCAGGCTGAAATAATGCAGCCCAAAAATGATTGCAAAAACAAACATCATGATCTAATAGCATGAGTTTTGGGAAACCATGTTGTGGGAAAGTTCTTTTAATAAACACCATAGCAGCCTAAGGAGTAGAGAAGGTCTCTTTACATGGAATGAAATATGCATACTCACTTAATCTATCAACATGGGTCCATGTAATATCATTATAAGATGATTCTATAGGAACAATAGTGATGAAATCCATAGAAATCTATTCCCATGAGGGATTCAAAATGGAAAGTGGCATTAAAAACGCAAATGCTTTACCATGATGAGGTTTGATATCTTTACATACGATGCATTGATTATCATAATGTGCAATAGTTTTTTCTTATGTAGATAAAAGAAGAAATCTGATGTTTTGCTTTTTATGCCTCTTTGTGCCATATAAGGTAGTTCATGTATTTACATCATATTAATATCTATAAAAGCCTAAGTGATACATAATTTGTGTTGAAAATACAAAAGACCATTAGAAAATGTATAATGTTTAGTAATTGAAGATGCAAAATTGTTGAAGTCGTTCCATGCACTTGAAAAATACAAATCAAGTACATATGTGGGAATCATTTCATGAAATGAATGAATATCAATGGCAAAAATATTATCTACAAGGAAGAATTCAACTACCATTATGGAAAAGGATTAAGAGCAATACTAAAATATTAGCTTTAGCAGGTTTATACTTAAACATAGGCTGAAAATATTTAAATAAAAGAAGCCCATTTATTATGGATATAAGAAACTAATAATAACTTTAATAAGGGCTTATTAATATGTTGGTCTACTTTCATTAAAGCCTCAAAAGCCATAAGGTAGTGTTTCGAAATCCTTAAAGCATTCATGTAGCTAAAATTTCGTTGTCATACATATTATATTTCTTTTTTGATGGCTTAAGTTTCCTAGTTTGAAATGAAATGGGATACTCATTTTTCATTAGAATTGTAGCTATACCTACTTTCTGTAACCACATGACAAGGTTGTGCAAAATCAAGTGACTACAAAACAAGTGCATGTGATGTCTACTTGAGGAATATGGTATCTATTCTTAATTGTGATTTTATAAAGGGATCTTGAGTTAATGCACAAACTATAAGATTTATTCTTTTTCTAAATTAAAATAATTGATGCTTCAAATGGGGAAGAAAAAGGCCTTATAAGTCCTTTATGAAGTAAACCCTGAAATTTTTCTTGTATTCCTTTTGGTTAAAAGGACCATTCCTAGAAGAGGCTTTAGGAGGAGGAGAGCTAGTAAGAATAAAATATATACTTTGTTCAAAGGGTCCTCGAGATGATAGCAGACTCAAAGGACAATCAAACATAAAATAATCTTTATAAACATTCATAAAATGTATATGTGCATCATAAAGGGTATGAGTATAATTATTTGTGAAGTTTTTAAGAACAATACATGAAATGTAACCTTCTCTAAATGCAAGCTTTACTTGATTAGGAGTAAATAATGGAAATGCTTGGAAGTTATGCCTTACACAAAAAAAGAAATGAAATAATCTTTGTATTCAGAATTAAATGTATGTCCATGGTATTCAATATGTAGGTTTTAATGATGACAAATCTGAACATCATGCACTTCTCTTATTAGATTATATCCAATTCCTTTAAATGCAGCCTTAACTTCATATAAAAAAGGAAACATGCTCAATTTCAGTTCCTACACTAATATATGTGAGATAAAATCATGAGAATTACCATCATCATGCAAGATACTAAAAATTTTATTATTAATAGTACCTTGCAAAAGAAACAATAAACAAAAATTTTATTTGCCAACGTACCTAAATCTTTTTCCAATGCTTACCCCATCAGAATAGGAGGAATCTCTTAGTGGAATTCGTCCATTTTGTGCATTTGGGCTACAAGAGGTTTTTTTATAGAGAGGTGGCAATTCACATTTTGCTTTAGTATGTCCAAGTTTACCACAATTCCAACTAGTGAAATGTGTGCTCTTTTGTTGAGCATTAACAATTGAATTTTGAAGGCTAATGGGTCTGCTACATCGGAGACATGATGATATGGGTTTTTCTTTGAGTAATTACATGAGGAGCTTGTGAAAAACTAGAATAAAATGGGTTAGCAAAATTGCACTTCAAAGGGAAAATAAGCTTGACCTAAGGTCATTGTTGATGTGGTTGTCGCAAATGAATTGACTTGTTAATCAATTTGAAATCCTTCTTTGCATCATGAGCAAAAGAAATAGCTTCATAACACATTGTCGGTTGGAGTATGTGAATCCCGGCTTCGATTGCCATCTCCAAACCATCTTCATACTTCCTTTGTATGATATCTTTGACATCCTTAACGTGCCCGGTTGAGGTCTCACCTAAGGGGGACATTTATTTTAGCCCCTCAAAACATGGGATACAAAAAAGGGGTCCTACATGTGATACAAAAAAAGGGTCCTCATGGTGGGTGTGTTGTTCTTTCAATACTCTTAAACATAAAAAAGAGGGTCAAATGGTTTGTTGCTTTACCAATACGTTAAAGCATAACTAGGAGAGTAGTACGAGAATGCATGTGATTTTTCCTCTTTTCATACTCGGCCCAGAAGGCATGTGATCTCTTTCCTTATTGGTACTCAAAAAGTGGACTCTCTTTTGGATAAATAACTCTTTGCAATAGATGGAAGTCTCTTTCTTTTGAGCACAACCATTTTTGTTTTTGTGGAAGAAATGTGCATGCACCCAATGATTCAAAGGTTTTAGAAAAATCTCTGATTAATAAGAAACATTTTCAGGGCTTTTTGTTTTTAAAGGATGACTATTTTTATAAAAACGTCAATGGGGAAAATAGAGACTAAAATCTTTCGTGGTAAAAATTGGAAGGCATTGTTTTCTATTCTTTTGCTTCTCTTCTATTAAACTTTGAAATTTCACCTGTATAGGGAATAGACATGCATAAATGATCACTATTGTCGCAAAGTATTTCACTATGGGTTGTTAAAGAGCAAGAATATTTTTTCTGCTTTTGTTAACGATAAAAGATGGGAAATGGTACAAATATGCAAGGGTAAAGTTACATAAACAAGTAACCTCTTGGTACTAAAGATATACGACCTAGTCTAATCCTAGCTACCACTCACTCTTCATGATAAAATATGGTAACCAACATATTTTGTAATCCTACCCAAAGTTTTTGCAACCATCCTTTTCTTCGAAATCATTATGGGTGGCCATATATTAGCATAAGGTGCACTTCTACGCAATTACATATCTTCTCACCCATATTGCATGGGAGACCAACCTTTTATCTGATCCATCTCAGTTTGAGCAACCACCCATCTATTATGCACTTTTCAAAGGACCAGGTAATTTTTTAAGTAACCCATTTTTGGGTTGCGAACATGGTCACCTAGCCTTTTATGTGGGACATCAAATCCCTTCCCTCTACTTCACTTGCATGGTGCCTTTACGTGCAAATAGGGATGATGATAGAGAAGTTGTGATAAGTCCTACCTTACAATAAATTATCATGGAAATCTTGGGTACATTAATATTTTTTCTTTTTTAATTTCTACTTCAAAAAACTTGTTTGCATGTAATCCGATCCAATTTCAATTTATTTCAAACTACAACTAAATCATTGTAAATGGTCTTTTGTATATGAAGATTGTAGACGGATTGTTCTATTTTAGACTTACGAGATCAAGCTTGAGTTACATTATTGTACTTGAAAGTTAGTTTATTTAGCTCTCCATGGAGCTTCATGTGTATCTATCAAAAGGTGAATGTTGTTCTATCCGACATCTCCATGTGACCCCTTTCTTGTTCATGAATTCAGTGTTTCCCTATATTATTATTGAGATATTTATCAAGAATCTAGAATTTTGATGAGTATCCACACTAGATCATTTTGTACCAACAACCACATAGTTCTAAAAATCGTAACGCCAAGGATTTCTTTGAAGAAGAAGATAATGTGTCTATTATGCAATAACACTGAATCAATGTTATTTATTATGATGGGGATTGACTTTATTTCAAACTATTATCTCAAAAATCAAGAATAGGACATTGAACTTTGGAACATTATGTTAAGCAATCAAATAACTATTTATATAGTTAAATTTTCAATGAAAATCATTTCTTTGTATGGGATAAATAGTAGGAAAAGAAAACCCACTCCCCAAAGATCTGGATGTATTGCAGGATCTTACAAACACATGTACAAAGATATTACAAAATCTGAAAACATAGAGAAACATAGTTGCATAATAAACACAATAATACACAAGATTGGGTGTAATCTCCCCCCATGAACTCTTTTGGACATCTTTCTTTGAGAAGTAGGCATGTGAGTAAACATTTTCTCTCCTTTATGAAGAGCCTTGG
The DNA here is from genome assembly GCA_020310875.1 of Ceratopteris richardii. Lineage (NCBI taxonomy): Eukaryota > Viridiplantae > Streptophyta > Polypodiopsida > Polypodiales > Pteridaceae > Ceratopteris > Ceratopteris richardii. Next base: position 46,390,450 of record CM035415.1, on the reverse strand, counting down.
CTTTTATTTACAAAATTCATGTACAGTGATCATTATGTCAACCAATATTTTTATCACTTTGTCAAAAGAACCCTCTATGCAGATCTTTATTTACAAAATGTATGGAAAATATATTTTCTCTTATTTGTGTGTAGACACATGGAAACAAATCCAATCCCACACAAAACTTAAGTTTCTATGTCATAACATACACCACATTAATATATCAATAAAAAAATCCAATAAAAAAACACTCCATAAGTGATAATATGCCCCATTGTTGAGAAGAATATAAGCTTAGTTGATAAGAAATAAAATGGACATGGATGGCTACTCACATTTCTCATAACTAAAAAAAAATCATGTTCCATGTAAACACACGCATTGAAATATACTTTGGAAGAGTTAAACTATTGTGATTTTGAGGTGACAAGAAATAAATAAGTGATCATAATGAGTGTATAATGAAATGTTATGAATCCATTGACATTCTCCAATAGAAATTTTTCCAAAATTCACTTAATATCTATGATATTGAGTACTTGTACACATAAAAGTAATTACTTCATCATCATTTTTTTTTCCTTAAGAATTCCGATTTCATATTTTCTTCAAGAAAAGGAGGATCATCAGGAATAGGAGTGATTGATATGTGATTTTGAATAGTTTTAGGAAACTTTTATAAGAAGAGTTATTTATGTTCTAGTTAGATGGTATATCTAATCTAAATGAATTGTCATTATTGTTTTGAATAATGCATAGGGGTCCATAATAGTGTGTTGCAAGTTTAAATTTAGGATGTTGTATAATGCTTTTGAAAAGTCCTTTAATAATGAGTAACAATACTAAATTGTTTTCCTTAAATTCTTCTGTTAATTGTTTCTGATTTACATTATGAGTGCAACATTTTTTACTTTTCATAATATGCTCGTGAATTTAGGAAGTATAAAAAATGTGGACTTGAGGAATTCAACAAGTTATAGCAATATTAGTTTGAGTGAGTGACATGGAAATGGGAAGCTTTCTACCATTAAAAAACTCTAAAGTTGCACTATTGATAAATTTAGGTAGTGGTGTGTGTGAACACACTAGGAGGTTGTTTTCCTTCGGCTTCTATATACGCCTATAACTCTAACGGGTCACCTATCTTTGTGCATTCTAGTGGTAATACATTTCAATATTGTGTGTTGTTCTCCAAGCTTCTTCTTCTTCCTTGTGTTGCTCGTGTGCTTCCGTGGACCTCGAAATCCAACAATTGGTTTTAGAGGAGGTTGCTGCTTCATCTAGGGCATCGTGAACACTCCTCCAATGACAATCTTAGAATTGCACAAAATTTGGTGAGCATACTCTGGGTGATTAGGAGATCAAAATGGCTTCACTTTGTTGTGTTGAAATCACAATTTGAGGTCATTTTGGCCTCTCAATGCACTATCACAATGCGTATGCAAGCAATTCCATCATTTTGTGCCCAAGATATATAGACGTTTTGGTTTGCTTGTATAAACATCTCAAAGTTTGCTACAAGTTTAGTAGAACTTGATAGGGTAGTTCTATTCAACTTTTTGAGATACAATCATTTTTTGCATTAGGGTAGTTTAATCAGTGGCCATGGGTGAAAACGGTCATGTATTCTGTAGGTTGGTTGTTGAGGATTAGTTGCACGATACCAATTACCCATTATGGGCTTATGTGATGTGTCATGCATTGGTTGCAAGAGGACTTTGGAATGTTGTGTAGGATGTTGAAATGATCCTATTACACCTACAAACATAGTTGTTGAAGGTGATATAGACAAGTTTGAAGATGATGATATTCTTCATGTTCCTATTCATGTTGTGATTCCTCCTACAGATACTAAAGAGAAAATTTGTTGGGATGGTAGAAATGCTCAAGCACATGCATTGTTAGCCCTTTCTACCAAACATACCATTATTCCTCACATTCCCTCTTCTAGAATAGTTAAGGATGCTTGGGATACACTTACCACTTTAAACCAAGTAAGGAATGAGGTTCGTGTTGCTTACCTCCGAAAACAGTTGGAGAGTGAGCACATGAATGAAGGTGATTGCATGGAAATGTTTTTGACAAGCATGGGTATATCCATTGGAAGAAAATTCTGAAGTGTTTATGCACTTCAAAAAAAATTTGGTTTTGGCTTAAAATATGTCCATGTAAAATGGGCACCCTTTATTCTGATCAACAGGGGGAATAAATGTCTTTTGAATTTAATGCATTTCTTGTTGATCATGGGATAAAACATTAGTGTACATTGTTGTATACACCTCAATAGAATGGAGCTCGTGAATGGAAGAATACTTCACTCATGGAGATAGCACAGTGTATGGTCAAGAGTCAGGCTTTACCACGTAGTTTTTGTCTTGATGCTATCATATGTGGAACATATGTACTTAACAAGTGTCCCACTAAATCATTGCAGTCTATCGCTCCATACGATGCTTGGCATGGTTGCAACCCATGTGTAACTCACGTGCATGTTTTCGATTGTATAGCATATGCATTAGTGCCTAAATAACAATCCAGGAAATTGTATGATAAAGTAATGAAATGTATTTTTGTTGGGTATAGTTCTAAAAGCAGAGGCTATCATCTATATCATCCACAAAATAAACGCATTTTGGTTAGTCGTGATGTTGCTTTTGTGGAAGATGCTATTCAGACATTAGTTTCATGTACTAAGGAGACAACAGTTAGCTCCAAAGACATGTATGAGACTTTTCTAGCTCTTTTTAAGTTGATGGTGGAATAACTTTGTGTCAAAAAAAAAATTTGACATATTATTGCAATGCTTTTGCCTTGACGACTCTAAAGTCATTGTCACTCCTATGGAGACAGGTTTATTGTTGATTCTCCATGATGGAGGAGATGCATTTGATGCTTTTCTCTATCAGCAGGCTGTTGGATGCTTGATTTACATATGCATAACTCGATCAGATATTCTGTTGTCTCATAGATGAGGAGGTTTCTGCATTGCCCTGGTGTCAAGCATTGGCAGGTGGTTAAGTGCATCTTTTGTTACTTGAGTGGTGCCTGGATACTTGGATTGTTTTATCCAAAGCGCAGATCACTACCACCAGATTTACATGCTTTTTCTGAATCTGACTAGGTTGGTTGCTATGACACTCGTGCATCCATCAATGGTTTAGACTCATGCTTGGTAGCTCATGTGTATCTTGGTTGAGCAAGAAGCAAAATACTATGGCCACTTCTAGTTGTGAGGCTGAGTATAGAGAAGCTTTCATAGTGATTGTTGAGTATGTGTGGCTCTAACACCTTATGGCCGATTTGGGTGTTGATGAGTCTTCTACCATCACCATCTTTACTGACAGTTAGAGTGCATTGGTAGTTGTGAGGAACCATGTGTTCCATGCTCGTACTAAGCACATTGGGGTGCACTATCATTATGTCAGGGAAAGGTTCTCTACTAGAGAGTTGAGTTTGGCATATGTATCCACACAAGAGAACATTGCAAACCTTTTCACAAAGGCGTTGCCTTGGGAGAAGCTTGAAGCTTTCAGCAAAGCTTTGGGCTTACTTCCTTTGTGGATTGATTTCACATAGCTTGGGACTTCCTTGTACATGATCTATTTACGTAGCGATGTGTCGGAACACACTAGGACCACTAGGGCACTTTTTTCCCTCTTTAGGAGGTCCCCCAGGCTGAAATAATGCAACCCAAAAATGATTGCAAAAACAAACATCATGATCTAATAGCATGGGTTTTGGGAAACCATGTTGTGGGAAAGTTCCTTTAATAAACACCATAGAAGCCTAAGGTGTAGAGAAGGTCTCTTTAATGGAATGAAATATGCATACTCACTTAATCTATCAACATGGGTCCATGTAATATCATTATAAGATGATTCTATAGGAACAATAGTGATGAAATCCATAGAAATCTATTCCCATGAGGGATTCAAAATGGAAAGTGGTAATAAAAACGCAAATGCTTTACCATGATGAGGTTTGATATCTTTACATACGATGCATTGATTATCATAATGTGCAATAGTTTTTTCTTATGTAGATAAAAGAAGAAATCTGATGTATAAGGTAGTTCATGTATTTACATTATATTAATATCTATAAAAGCCTAAGTGATGCATAATTTGTGTTGAAAATACAAAACACCATTATAAAATGTATAATGTTTAGTAATTGAAGATGCAAAAATGTTGAATTCATTCCATGCACTTGAAAAATACAAATCAGGTACATATGTGGGAATCAATTCATGAAATGAATGAATATGAATGGCAAAAATATTATATACAAAGAAGAATTCAACTACCATTATGGAAAAGGATTAAGAGCAATACTAAAATATTAGCTTTAGCAGGTTTATACTTAATCATAGGCTGAAAATATTTAAATAAAAGAAGCCCATTTATTATGGATATAAAAAACTAATAATAACTTTAATAAGGGCTTATTAATATGTTGGTCTGTTTTCATTAAAGCCTCAAAAGCCATAAGGTAGTGTTTCGAAATCCTTAAAGCATTGATATAGCTAAAATTTTGTTGTCATACATATTATATTTCTTTTCTTATGGCTTAAGCTTCCTAGTTTGAAATGAAATGGGATACTCATTTTTCATTAAAATTGTAGCTATACCTACTTTCTGTAACCACATGACAAGGTTGTGCAAAATCAAGTGACTACAAAACAGGTGCATGTGATGTCTACTTGAGGAATATGGTATCTATTCTTAATTGTGATTTTATAAAGGGATCTTGAGTTAATGCACAAACTATAAGATTTATTCTTTTTCTAAATTAAAATAATTGATGCTTCAAATGGGAAGAAAAAGGCCTTATAAGTCCTTTATGAAGTAAACCCTAAAATTTTTCTTGTATTCCTTTTGGTTAAAAGGACCATTCCTAGAAGAGGCTTTAGGAGGAGGAGAGCTAGTAAGAATAAAATATATACTTTGTTCAAAGGGTCCTCGAGATGATAGCAGACTCAAAGGACAATCGAACATAAAATAATCTTTATAAACATTCATAAAATGTATATGTGCATCAGAAAGGGTATGAGTATAATTATTTGTGAATTTTTTAAGAACAATACATGAAATGTAACCTTTTCTAAATGCAAGCTTTACGTGATTAGGACTAAATAATGGAAATGCTTGGAAGTTATGCCTTACACAAAAAAAGAAATGAAATAATCTTTGTATTCAGAATTAAATGTATGTCCATGGTATTCAATATGTGTGTTTAAATGATGACAAATCTGAACATCATGCACTTCTCTTATCAGATTATATCGAATTCCTTTAAATGCAGCCTTAACTTCATATAAAAAAGGAAACATGCTCAACTTCAGTTCCTACACTAATATATGTGAGATAAAATCATGAGAATTACCATCATCATGCAAGATATTAAAAATTTTATTATTAATAGTGCCTTGCATGCAAAGCAAACAATAAAAAAAAATTTATTTGCCAACGTACCTAAATCTTTTTCCAATGCTTACCCCATCAGAATAGGAGGAATCTCTTAGTGGAATTCCTCCATTTTGCGCATTTGGGCTACAAGAGGTTTTTTTATAGAGAGGTGGCAATTCACATTTTGCTTTAGTATGTCCAAGTTTACCACAATTCCAACTGGTGAAATGTGTGCTCTTTTGTTGAGCATTAACAATTGAATTTTGAAGGCTAATGGGTCTGCTACATCGGAGACATGATGATATGGGTTTTTCTTTGAGTAATTACATGAGGAGCTTGTGAAAAACTAGAATAAAATGGGTTAGGAAAATTGCACTTCAAAGGGAAAATAAGCTTGACTTAAGGTCATTGTTGATGTTGTTGTTGCAAATGAATTGACTTGTTAATCAATTAGAACTCCTTCTTTGCATCATGAGCAAAAGAAATAGCTTCATAACACATTGTCGGTTGGAGTATGTGAATCTCCGCTTCGATTGCCATCTCCAAACCATCTTCATACTTCCTTTGTATGATATCTTTGACATCCTTAAGCATGCAAGAAAAATTGAAAGACTTTGCAAGAAGTGCTCCATATACGTATTAAAATTATCACTCTCCATGCATGTGGATGTGGTCCACCTCTGAGGAACATGTAGATGGGAGTGAGGAGGAAGAAAAGATTCATCAACATTTTTTGGAAAAGCCTTCCATGGCATGGGAGGATCTACACTATGCCATAAAAATTCCACTAGATTTGGGCCCTCCCTACTAAATAATTAGGTGCAAACATCACTCAATAATTATGTAGTAGGATCCATCTAAGTGAAATTGTCAAATTGGGTTAGCCATGATAAAACAAGGTACCCATTCTTATGGCCATCAAACCATGAAACTTAGAAGTTCTTTACATCGATCTTGGAATGTGTGCCATCAGCTTAAGGAGTAATAATGACCTTCACGACTCCTGCAATGTTGTCCTCCTTGGAATGTATCATTTGAAGTAGGTCATCATGTTCGCACATCTTTTTTGGGGGGCACACATATATGATATCCAGACACACAGTTACAAATGCACATGTATGTATACACACACGTACACATATAGATACTTGCACATATACACACATACACATACACATACATATTAGATACTTGCACATATACATACACACATATAGACACAGACATATGAAAGAAACATGGACAAGCTTGTAGAAGGTAGAAAAGTGTGTTCCAAAGTGAGGAAGTTTGGTCTAGCCAACCGGCAAAAGACCAGCCCTTGAGCTTATGGAGACTCAAATAGAACTTATTGGCATGCGATAAGTGCAAAGAAATGCACTATGTACTTTTGAGAATCAAGGAGGATGACTCGATACAAAACAAATACTTCACGGGTCGACTAGCTCAAAAAACTTACTATCTATGGAAGATGCAATGAACTTCAAATGCCCATAGCCACCAATGTGATTACAATTAGAAACAATCCTTCTATGGGAGTGATACACATAAGGTTTAGTGTATAGAATGCACAAAAGTATAAGGAATAAGAAAAATATGCTATAGGAATGAATGAGACATTCACCGGTGGTACTTCATATTTTTCAGGAATACGTAGAGATTGACCCCGAGATAGAAAAACTCCGATTTCTCCCAATCTAATTAACCAAATGCTATTAACATTTATATATATAAACTAGACACTAGTACCTTTCCAATGAGCCATGTTGCACTCAACTTCAAGCTCTGGAGAGAGAGCAGTAGCCTCTACAAAATTACTGTTGGGGAAGACAATGATGCAGAGAATTGAAGGAGCAAGACAATGATGGTCACAAGTGTATGTATATTGCTTCCATGTATTGTACAAGTGATTCGAAGTCTTTACATAGACTCTAGGAGTGTTCCACCACTGATACAAGTGGAGTTTGAATTCAAATGAAGGTGGGAATGGTTGTTGGAGGGAATCAATACACTTTCCTACAATCTAGGAAAAGTGAAGATCCAGTTTGGTCTACTTTTAGGTGATTGATTGCTTGATTGAATGCAACTTCAACCACCACAAATTCCTGGGATTTGGGCTCTATCTTTTTAACTTTACATGTGTAAAGCTCAAGGCTTTTACAAGGATAAATGAACCATCATCTCTCAAAAAATACAATAAATGAGCATCAAAAAAAGAACTCTCCAATGGATATTCTTTCGACGCGATAGCCTTTGATACTAGCTTCGAACCTCCAAATGCTAAGTAACTAGATGTACTTTTTCTATCATCCTTAGCTCCTGCCCAATCTGCATGTGAGTAGATTTTGATATCGAAATATGAAGAATAAGGATAGAATATACCTTCATTGATTGTACTTTTGAGATACTTAAGTACTCTCTTAGCCGCATCCATATGTGGTCTTCTTGGTGAATGCATGAACTCACTGAGCACTCCCACATTATATGAGATGTCTGCCCTTGTATGAGTAGCATATATCAAGCTACCTACCACGCTTTGGTATTATTTTAGGTCTTCAATTTTCTCACCTTCATAAACACTAAGTTTATGATTCATCTCCAAAGGTGTACCTTTAGGTTTAGTGTTCTCCATTTTGAAATTGAGAAGAAGATCGTGAATGTATCTTCTCTGAGTCAAATACATTCCTTCGTCTATATATATCACCTGCATACCTAGGAAATATGTGAGCTCACCTAGATCACTGATTTTCAACTCCTCTTGCATGTGTCCCTTGATCCTTTGAATGCCATTTAGATCATCACCTATCACAATAATATCATATGCATATACACATAGATAGATAACCTCATTGTGATCCCTTTTGATGAATAGAGAAGGATCTGAGCTGCTAGCTTTGAACCCTTGATCTTGAAGATATGTAACCAACTTATAATTCCAAGCTCTAGGAGCTTGTTTCAATCCATACAATGCTTTCTTCAGTCTGCAAACATAAGATGGATGATTAGGGATTTCAAAACTTGGTGGTTGTGACATGTATACCTCTTCACTTATCCAACCATTTAAGAATGCATTTTTCACATCAAGTTGGAGGAGTCTCCAATTCCTTGCAGCAGCTACACTTATGAATGTCCTGATTGTAGTCATCTTTGCAACCAGTGAGAATGTTTCCTCATAGTCTATACCATGATTTTGTGAGCATTTCTTTGGCAACTAATCTTGCCTTGTACCTGCAAACTGATCCATCTGAGTTTCTTTTAATTTTATATACCCATCTGCAACCAATTACCTTTTGATTTGGTGACATTGGAACCAAATCCCAAGTGTCCATTTCCTTCAATGCATCTATCTCTTCTTTCATGGCCTTTTCCCAATTAGGGTTTCCCTTTGCCTCTTCAGAGGTTGCGGGTCCCTCTGAAATAGAGTCTTTTGCCAAGTATATTGAATGCTTCGTAACAAAAATGGAATCATATCTATACCTTTCTGGTTTTTTTTTCTCTCTTGCTAATCTTCTAGGTGCTTGTTTGGAGCATTCTCCAACCTCTTGCATCTTTGCTTTGCTTCTTGACTTTCATAGCTTGTAATCATCTTACCTTTCATCTTGGTCATCGTTTGTATCACTTCTTGGATCCTGGACCTGTGTATCATGCTTACTTCCTAATTGATAAGAGTCAGAATCAAGATCATATGGTAGTGTTACCTTTTGTTTGTCTTCATCATACGAAGACCTGTGTTCTTCAAACACAACATCTCTACTTGTAGTGAATTTCTTGGTTGAAGGATTGAAGAACCTCTAACCCATCTAAGTTGAATCATATCCAATAAACACTGCCTTTGTTTCCCTTTCATCTAGCTTACCTCTTATTTGTGATGGTACATGAACATAAGCTAAACAACCAAAAACCTTGCAATGTCCAAGACTACGTTTTCTTCCATGCTATGCTTCATAAGGAGTCATACCTTGAAGTGATTTGGATGGTAGTCTATTGACAAGGTACACAACATTTGAAATAGCTTCTACCCATAGATAATGTGGAAACTTCCTCTCTTCAAGCATTGTTCGGGCTGATCCATCTAGTGTCTTGTTTCTCCTCTCTGCAATTCCATTTAGTTGAGGAGAGTACCTAGTAGTCACTTCCCTTTTGATACCTTTGTCTTGCAAGAACTCATCAAACTCTTTGGAGAAGTATTCTCACCCTCGATCAGATCTAAGCTTCTTTAGTGATCTACCTGTATGATTCTCCACATGTGCAAGATACTTCTTGAAGCAATCAAACACTTCATTCTTACTCTTGATAAAGTATAGAACAATCCATCTACTATGGTTGTCAATAAATGAGACATAATACCTTGATCTTGCCAATGAAGGTTCTTGACTTGGTCCCCATACATATGTCTGTACTAAGTCCAATAAGTTGTTGTGGGTGTAGCCTTTGTGCTTGAATGGTTGTCTTTGTGCCTTCCCAATCTAACATGCATCACACCTGTTGGTCATGTGTTGCTTTGATATGTTCGGCAATCCTAGAACACTTTGATCCTGCATATATCCTTCAAGGTTCTTTCATTCGCATGAGCAAGTCTCTTATGCCATACTTCAAGCTCACTTAGGGTTTGAGACCCAAAGTTGAATAGAGCTATGTTCCTAGTTTCTCCTACTTCAAAAGTAAAGAGCCTACCATGCTTCTCACCTCCGGCTATCTTTTTGAAGCCTTAACATGGATCTTCCACTAAAGCTTTATGTTGGGTGAACCTAACTTGCAAGCCTTTTTCAACTATTTGGCCTACACTTATTAGGTTTTTAGTGATAGTGGGGTACATAGAGAACCTTACTTAGAATGTTTGTCCTGCCATTGGAAGCTTTGACATTACCAATCTTCTCCACATTGTGCTTTGTGTCATCCCCTGTTTGCAATTCATGTCTATGCTTTGGACTTTCCAAATCAGATAGAAGACCAATGTTGCCTGCAACATAATTTTAACATCCTGAATCTATGTAGAACAAATGATCATCTTCTTTACCTTCTTTGTGGCTTAGATTCATAAGAAGCAATGAGTCTTCATGTGGTTGATCTTCTGAATAATTGTTGTAGTCCCGTCTATTATAGCTTCTATTATTATTGTTGAAGTTGTGTCCACCTCTACCTCTATTGTTGCCGTATCCACCTCTTCCACTTGCTTTCTGGGTCTTCCCATTGAACCAACAATTCTGAGTGGTGTGGTTGGTCTTATCACATATGGCACAAGGTTGAACATTCTGACATTTGGTTTTAACTTGCTTTGGTCCTTTCTTCTTCCCTTTCCACTTTCTCTTGCTTGCGAAGTTGGCTTGGGAGGTCTCTTCTTCATCTTCTTCCTTCTTCTTGCCTTTCTGCTTCTTATCCTTCTTATCTGTATATAGAGCACTAGTTGAATTACCATGATAAGAGTTATCTTCGTTTATGCTATTGTTGGCTTCTTAGTTGAAGAGTTGTCCAAGAAAGATGTTGAAGTCTAGAGTTTGCACATGCATGATGAGATCATAAGCCGTCGTGAAGGATTGCCATTGCTTATCACTTTGAATGCCGTTGAGAATTTGCCTCATGATGACCTCTTCTTGAAGTAGCTCTCCAATGGATGCTAACTGATCTGCAACCTCCTTGACCTTGGTAACAAACTCTGTGATGGTTTGTCTAGGTGTCTTCTTCATTTGTTTGAGCTCGTTCCACAAAAATGATTCTTTCTTGCTTTGGTACTAGCAGAAAAGAAAGTCTCGAGGGCATCCCAAGTCTCTTGAGATGTCTTGCATCCTCTAATATGTGGTAATACAAAGTCAAAGATAGAGTTAAGTATGTTCGACCTTGCTTGAGCATCCCTTGTGCACCAAAGTGTGAGCTTATCTATCTCCTCTTGTGTAGGTCCTCCTTTGGATCTTGGAATAGGTATCAACCGCTACAATTCCATAAAGATTTCTACCTTGCAAATAGGCCTCCATTCTGATTTTCCAAGCTGCCTAGTTGTGTCGATCAAGCTTCTCAATCATTGAGGGAAAGCCGTCACCCATTCTGGTCTCGCTCTGATACCACTGAATGAAACTTGGAGAAGCTTGAAGGTAGAAAAGTGTGTTTCGAAGCGACGAACTTTGGTCTAGCCAACCGGCACAAGACCAGCCCTTAAGCTTATGGAGATTCAAATAGACATTATAAGCATGTGATAAGTGCAAAGAAATGCACTATGTACTTTGGAGCATCAAGGAGAATGATTCGATACAAAACAGATAGGTTCACGGGTCGACTAGCTCAAAAACCTTACTATCTATGGAAGAGACAATGTACTTCAAATGCCCATAGCGACCAGCATGATTACAATTAGAACAAATCCTTTTATGGGAGTGATACACATAATTTTGAGTGTATATAATGCACAAACATATAAGGAATAAGCAAAATATGGTATAGGAATGAATGAGACAATCATCGGTGGTACTTCCTATTTTTCAGAAATATGTAGAGATTGACCCCGAGATAGAAAAACTCAGATTGATCCAAATATACCAAATCAAATGCTATGAAAACTTATATGCATAAACAAGACACTAATACCTTTCTAATGAACCATCTTGCACGCAATTTGGAGCTTTGGAGAGAGAGTAGTAGCCTCTCCAAGATTACTGTTGGCGAAGAAGATGATGCAGAGAATTGAAGGAGCAAGACAATGATGGTCACATGTATGTATATTGCTTCCATGTATTGTACGAGTGTTTTCAATTCTTTGTATAGACTCTAGGAGTGCTCCAGGACTTCTACAAGTGGAGTTTGAATTCAAATGAAGGTGGGAATGGTTGTTGGAGGGAATCAATTCACTTTCGTACAATCTAGGAAAAGTGAAGATCTAGTTTGATCTACTTTTAGGTGATTGATTGCTTGATTGAATGCAACTTCCACCACCACAAATTCGTGGGATTTGGGCTCTATCTCTCTGCCTTTACATGTGTAAAGCTCAAGGCTTTTACAACGGTAAATTAAGCATCAAAAATCTCTGAGAAAATACAATAAATGAGCATAAGAAAAAGAACTCTCCAATGGATATTATTTCGATGTGATAGCCTTTGATGTAGATCAAATCCACCTCAAGCATAGTGTAAGCATGATGTTCCAACAACATATACACTCACATGCATACAATACACACATATAGACACACACACATACACTCACATGCATACATGCACGCATATGCATACCCATACATATGCATCCCTTTTAAATGGCAAATTTCTACCTTCATACTTAGCTCAAAATGAATCAACCTTCAAATTATCCTATAAAAATATAAAAAAGTAAAAATTCATTATTATATGCTTGCAAAAATATTGAACTATATCATAAAAATTAAAATATTTTATTACCTCTTTACATCTCTTATGTTGTAAGTATCGAAAGTTTGAGTGCATAAGTCGATTTAATAGTCCAATGTCGGATGATGAATCTTTTAGTATCAAAAGACTTGTGGAATATTGTCAATGGCACTTATAAAGGACCAAGATAAGTCCGGGAAGATGTTACTTCATCTTTTAGAACAACGCTTGTCTCAATTTTTGCTCAATAAGGAGGTTAGTGAGGAAGAAGAAACTATATCATCATCAATAGCGCATACTATTGCAAAATTACTTCCTACAAAAGAGGAGTCCAGATAGGATTCAAGGGATGCATTAGCACTTTCATATATTCTTGTAGGTTTCAAAAGGCATATTATACCTCAAATTAGTTCATGCACAACCTTTCCTCAGGCTTGGTTTGAGTTAGAGAATCTGTATCTGAGTAGAAACCCTGCTAGGCAAGCTTATCTAAAGAGAGAACTATCCAACACAAGGTTGAAATTTGGTGAGTCACGTCGATGACATATTTTGAAGCTCAAAGATTTACAAGATCAATTACTCAATGTTGGAGTCAACATTTCTGTTGAAGAGAAGGTAAAAACACTTCTAAACTCACTTTCCTCTACATATTGTTCTTTTGTTACTTCTTTATCTCTCTCTACAAGAGAGAGAGAACTTTCATTTGAATTATGAAGCCATGTTATCATCATCAAAGGGAAAGAAGAAGAAGGAGACAAAGAAGAAGAAGAAGAGTCAACAATCCAAGAAGGAAAGTAAATCTTCTAATCCTTATTCCTCCACTCTTACCCCTAATGCTTCCTCTTCACCCAAATAAAAGTCTTCAACTACATCCAATTCAAGGAAAGGAGTATGCCTTAATGTAAGGAATTAGGTCATTATATAGGAGAATGCAAAGCAAGGATTTTCAATGAGAAGAAGAAAGCATTAGGTAATAGTGTTGAAGTTGATATAAAACCTAAGTCCTCAAAGGTAGATTCATATGGATGTGTTACTATTGATGAAATAGATTTTGATCAAGCACATTAAATGCAATCTTATATAATCCTTGGATTTTTCATTCTAGAGCTACAAAGCATTTGAGAGGTTGCAAAAAGGTATTTTCATCCCTTTTTAACACTTTAGGTAGAAGAGCGACCATTCCAGATGGTCATGATTTGGATGTTGTAGGTGCTGGAGAAGTGAACATAAATTAGTCCATAGCAGGTGGAAATTTCACAATTTCCTAGAATCTTCTTTATGTTTTAGACATAAAGGAGAATTTGCCCTTTATCTCTACTTTTTGGATAAATGGTGATAAAGTTTCTTTTAGGAAAGATTCATGTTAGATCCTCTCACCTAATGAGGAGCATTGTCTACTTCAAGGTGAAAATAGAAGTGGCATGTTTGTAATCTTCAAAACTAGTCATGCTAATATTGCTAGGTCTACTACACCTACGAAGAATATGAAGTTATGGCATGCTAGATTTGGTCATACCAATTACATACCTCTCAAGCATATCAAATATCAAGGTATGGTGAAAAGTTTGCCTACTTTTGCTTTACGAGATGATGCAGCATCATGTGAAGGATGTCTTGAAGGAAACCTTCACAAACTTCCTTTCAAGAAGCATGGATATATCACAGCTACGAGAAAGTTCTAGATCATACATTTAGATATCAATGTTTTAATGAGAACAGATTCTATTCAGGTTTTAAGGTACTTTGTTATGTTCGTTGATAATTTCTGAAGATATTCATGGATTTGTAGTCTTAAAGTGAAGTTAGAGGTTTATCATATTTGAAGAAATTCTTAGCTATGGTTGAAAATGAAAGCTATTCAAAGATCCAAATTTTGAAAAGTGATAGAGGAGGAGAGTACATATCTAAAGATTGTAAGTCTTTTCTTGAAGACGAAGGTATCTCTCATCAACTCACTATTTCCTACACTCCAAAACAGAATGGTGTTGTAAAAAGAAAGGATAGGATACTTGTTAAGATGATGCATAGTATGATGTCATCAAAAAAGCTTTCTCCCAAGTTTTGATTTGATGCAGTACACACAACTAATCACATTTTGAATAAATCTTCCACAAAAGCTTTAAAGGTTATCAAACCTTATGAAACTTATTGTGGGAACAAACCCAATGTGAGTTATTTTCAAACTTTTTAGTTCCCTAGCTTATGTTCACATTGAGAAGAACGATCGTGGTAATCTTCATGTAAAATCCATTAAAGGCATCTTTATTGGTTATGTAATTGAAAGAAAATGATATAGATACTATGTTCAAGAGACAAGTGATATCCTACTCTCATGCAATGCATATATTGCAGAAAGTCATATTTATGATAGGGAGGAAGAGATTCCAGATGTCATAAAAGTAGATGACTATGCATTTTTTATAAGGATTTCGGATTCTTACATTTAGAAATACATGGGGGGTGATGAAAATTCTCAAACCCTAAGAGATATAGGTGAAGAGAGAATCTCATTAGCTACATTAGTACCTAGTCCACTATTAGTACCTCCTCAAGTTCCAATGTATGAAAATGGAGAGGATTCAAGAGTTCCAAAAGAAAGAGATACCAAGAACCAGATAGGATTCCATATCTTTTGAGGAATGCACCAAAGTGGTTATGTCAAACCTGGAAGGTCATTGGTATAATGGAATACACTAGAAGAACCAAAAGTTAGACAAGAAGACAACAAGGAGACTAGGTAAATTATGCAAAACATTTTGAGAGTCATAATATTTTAGCTCCTACATCAAATCAACTAGTGTTCAAGATCCACTACAAAGTTATATGATTATCACAGGTCCCAAAGATTCAGACCTTCAACTATTTAAGGGAAAACTTAATCATACATTGTATGTAAATGAATTAGGTATTTTGGATTATTATCTTGTGATTGGGTTCAAGTATAGAGATGAAACAACAGAAATACATTGAGAAATTATTTGAAATTTTTGAGATGACTTATTCCAAGCCTATGTAGACACCTATGGATGTCAATGTTTCATTATAGTCGGAAGCAGATTTAGACCCATTTGATGCTACATTATATAGTCAAGCGCTTGGTTGCTTGATGTATCTATGTAATACATGTCGAACATTGAGTTGGTAGTTTCTCAAGTATCCGCGTTCATGCAAAGTCAGCTCAAGATTAAGTGGAAATTAGTTAAAAGATATTTTTAGACATTATAAGTTTTGTAGTTTATTAAACCTTATACCATTATGACATTGAAGGAGGGGATTGTTGGATACAATGTCCAACACATCCAAGATTACATCATATAATAATGTCTTTGTAAAGACCTATCATAGGAAAGGTGATGGGCACATTGGATAGATTGATATCCCTTCATCCAGGTGGTATGGGGTTGATTCCCATCGGCCACCAAGAACAACGCATTCACCAAATTTGATGAAAGAGCTTTTTTAATCAATTTTTCTAATTTTCACAAATTAGCGAAGATTCTTTTTGCTACTTTTTTTGGAACGAGAATGCATGGCAATTGTGCTTTTCACATAGCTTTAAAGCTATATAAAAGAGGTCTTGGGTCATTATTCATCATCTTCTCAAGACTACTCAAGCAACTCAATGAGGTAAGCTTGGAGGAGATCAAGGAGAAAGAGAAAATACACTCTTGAAGGAGGTGTGCACTACATCTGGAGAGATATTGGAGGAGTTCATGTCAGCAACATACTATGAGTAACACCTCTGCATCTATCCCCACTTTTTCATTCACTAGTTTCTGATCTAGATAATCTGAATTTGGGTTTGTTGTAAAAGAGTTCCAAACTATTCATATTCTCACATGTGTGCATTGTTCATACCTCGTATGCACACAATCTCTTGTATCTAGTTCCTATTATTGCCTAGGATAATATACTTTCAATTTGTATCATATTCACAAATTGTGATTTGATGTTAGAATATAGATAGTGTAGATGAGCCTCATAGCTTACTGTTACACTTGAAATCTTCCATATTCTCTCTTTATCTCTCACTCATCTTCTCTTTGAGTATTAAGGTGTGTATGTTAAGGTTCATGCGTTGGAAGGTCCTCTAAACCTGTGTTTAACTACTATTGTTGCCCAGCCCACTTCCAACAAGGTGGAAGGAATTTTTCTTTTCCTCACTTCCCTTTGCTTCAATTGCAAAAGATTTTAGTTCATTTTTTGTTGCAGATCGAAAAAGTAGAAGGAAGCACCTTAATTGTGTGGCCTTTTGAGGCGTGTCAATGAAGGATTCATGAAGCTTTTGAGATGCCAATGATTAACATGGATTAATATTTGTTGAAGTTTATATTTAACAAAAGTTTGATAAACAGAATATTCAAGTCGAGAGAGGAGATTTGAACTTGGGGGGCTCAAGAAGTGCCTATATTTGAATTCCCCATATTTTCATGTTTTTATTTTTAACGAGTAAGTTTGGTCAAAGCTTATTCTCCTTGTTGTTGAATATATTGAAAGAACAATTGTACAAGTGAATCGCATAGTAACCATGGGATACTCTGTATCCCACAAAACAAAAGTTACTTGTTGAAGCATCACAAGAAAAGAGTTGCTCGAAGACATCTTGTTTGAAAAGCCTGAAGGCATTAAAAGAGTATACTAACCACAGTGGCCAGGCATGTCCAGCTGATCAGAGCGATTTAACACTCAAAGTCTGTATTAAGAGATGAGCGCCGAAACAAGTCGCCTGCTAAGTGTGGACCCATATTCAGAAGTTATGAGCGTCGCCGATAGGCTAAGAGTTCTCAAATCGCATAACTCTTCTGGAATTCCCAAAATTTAGGAACTGTGCCGCGTAGCAGTGCTTTCGATTTGGGGATTCGGGAATCGCATTACTTGGAAGCGATCAGTGTGACCTATCAATGCTACTGATCTCGGGAATCGCATAATTCAGTTCTTGACTCGCGCAAACTCAGAAGCTATGAGTGCGGTCAATTTACTGTGTTAATTATTTGCTCTCACGCAATCATCTATCCCTTATGGTTTTAGCCATTGGCGATTTCGTTGTTGATGACCGAATGTGCCCAAAATCCAAATCGGGGTTTGCCGTAAATCTGGCCTGCAGTAGATGAAGCACATCAAAATCATCAGAGGAAGCTGCAATCACCAGCTTTGATCAAGAAAAGCAAGGTTAAACACAGAGTCGCCAAGTGTTTTAACCATCGAACAACACGCGCCTGTACATACATCGAAGCACACAAACCGAAGCACTTGTATGCGAGGAGCGACCCAAAAGCCAATTGTCCGGTATTCGATAGCGAAAATGCATTGGTGATTATTGTGAAGTACGAGAACGATTCGGTGGTGGATGCAGTTAGACGGCGGTCAAGACAGCATAAATTACGATGCATTGCTTAATTACGCCACAAACCTCGGCCGAAGGCTCCAAGCACAGAAAAATATGCTGCTGAGGGATTACGAGGTGATTGTCAGCAGGATGACAAAATATCGGCGACAAACCATTGTATCTTCTTTTTCTGTTTGAGCAAACAAGAAAATGAGATTGTAGTAATGAAGAGCTTTTACAAAAGGGCCATCATGGCTTTCATTTAGATTCTAACAGCTTAGTACTAGCATCGCCACAATATCGAACTGCACCGGATTAGAGTCGAACCCTAGCTATGGCGGTCTGAACCGCTCCAGCCCCGGCGGGTGCATGTTACAGAGGTGGCATGTGTTTGCTCTTTCTCTGAGGGAGTTCTCCATACAGGCTCTGACTACAAGTGCCCCTTACTTTCCCTCCTCCCCTCGGGGGAGGGATCCTACAGGAAGCACTAATCAACTGGTATTCAGTGATTACCCCTAACGCTGGCGCCATCAATGCTCAGCAGATAGTCGTGGACAGAGTCTCATTGCATGAATGTGCTGTCGACGGTACAGCTAAGGTTGGAGTTCATAATGGAAATGCTTCAACATATGCTCAGGTGCTGAAAGACTCAACTCTTGAATCTACTGACTTCTTTGGCTTACAAGGCTCGATAAATAACCCTAAAAACTCTTCTAATGAAAAAGGAAAACATAAGATGGCTGAGGGTGTTCATTTTGCTAGCACAAGCACGGCTAAGAAAGGGGGAAATAGTATCAATATTGATAATGAAACTGAGGATAAGGATACTAATACTCTGACTATAATTAGAGACTCCCTAAGCCAATGGCAGAATCATCTTTATGAGAAAGTGATTGTAGGACTCTGCTATGGATCGAGGCCTCCCAAAGACACTTTAAAATAATGGATTAAAATAAATTGGGAAAATAGGGGCTACCATGTTAAGCATGTGCAATACTTACCCAATAATTTCTTCCTGTTCTTTTTTCATGATGCCAATAGTGCTTTGCAAGTTCCGTCTGAAGGCCACTAGATAATTAGAAACACTCCCCTTTCCATCTTTAAGTGGTAGCCTTGTTTCAATCCTAGGGGGCTAAAACCATCTAAAATTCCTATCTAGATTGAACTAACAGATCTCCCAATTGATTATTACCTGTGGATAGAACACTTAGGCAACATACTTGGTAGGGTTATTGGCCAAAAACCAAGAAATGGATTCAACCCTAAGTGGGATCCCCAAATACTTGTGGAAATAGACATTTCTAAGGAGCTTAAATCTATTCTATACATTGAGGATAGTTATGGATTTAGATTGCAAGAAGAAAAAATTATCTATAAAAATCTTCCCCACGCTTGCTTTAATTGCTTAAAGAAAGGGCATCTTATTAAGGGTTTTCCTCTCTTAAATTCAAAAGGTGAATCTAACCCTGTTACGATAAGGGCCAAGACGATTCTAATATTAACCCTAAATCCAATAATGTCTCTAACGATATAATTTCAAAAAGGTGGTGCATAAGAACAAAAAGAAAGCTTCTAATTGGCTCCTTAAGAATAATGCTCTCTTGCATAATATCATTAATCCTTTTGTTGTTCTATCTGAAGGAATTAATGCAGGTGTTGCTAAAGGCTCACTAGTAGAGAATGAATCGTATGACCATGCTCCCCAAGATGGGATCCAACATAATAATGATAAGGAGGCCCCTCACTCTATTAACTCCCCCAAAGAGCAGTCCAACAACTCTGGTAATGTCTCTCAGCCCTCCTCCTCTTCTAAAGATGATTCAGATCACGACAGTGCGGATGAAGTTGTTTTCACCACTCAACTTGATAATCATGACATGGAATGTTACTATTCTGATAAGGTGACAAAAGAAAAAGTCACTAATGTTGAAATGCAATAGGTCTTGGATGACAAACCCAAGGGTTCCCACAATAGTAAAAGTAAACAAAAGGATGCTACTAGGGTTTCTAGTTCAGCATTCAAACCCCCAAAGAATCATAGGAAGTGATTGATTTCATTTTTTTCTAAAATTTTTTTATGGATTCTCTCAATTTTAAATCTTCCAATATCAAAGGGATCACAGACCCAACCAAGAGTAAAGTTTTTAATCAATGGCTTAAGGACTTGCCTCTCCTCCAGAACTTTATGTGTTTACAGGAGATCAAAAGGACTTGTCTCTCGTCCCGAATTTTATGTCTCTCCTCCCGAACTTTATGTGTCTACAAGAGTTTTTAATCAATGGCTTAAGGATGTGTCTCTCCTCCCAAACTTTATGTGTTTATAGGAGATTAAAAACCTTACTCCTGGTTGGATCACACACCCAACCAGGAGTAAAGTTTTTAATCAATGGCTTAAGGACTTGTCTCTCCTCCCAAACTTTATGTGTTTACAAGAGATCAAAACAATCGGGTTGAATCTTCAGTATAATTTGAACGTTGCCTCTAGTCGGCATAAGTGGTATACCATTAAGCATACCTCTGGAAAGGGGGTTGCAGCCATTGGCATCCTCCATGATATTGATCATCCGGTGGAAGAAGTCAGAGCTACTGATTATGGGGAATGGGTTGCCATAAAGTGCAAGTATCCTCTTAACCTTACTATTGTTAGCTTATATGCAACCACTAAATCTGGTGATAGAAGCAAATGCTGGACTGAGCTTGCCTCCATTAGTGGAGATGTTTTGATTGCTGGGGATTTCAATATGGTCACTCATGCTAATGATAGACAAGGTAACTCTGACAATACCTTGCATGGTAAAGAAAAATGTTGTTTGATAAATATGGTTACTTCTCTCAATCTCATTGATTGCTCTCCCCACACAAGGCATACATGGAGTAATATGAATTCTAAGAATTCTCTTTTTGCTAGACTAGATTGTTTTTATATGCATGTGAGTCGGTTTCAGGATATGTGGAATCATTGCTGCTCTAAAGATAATTCTCTCCAACTTTCTGATCACTTGCCTCTCAACTTATAGTTTTTTATGAATGCTCCTAATCATAGAGGAGGGTGGCCACACTTGGATATGTCTTTACTTAAACTACCCTGAATCAAGGAACAAATCAAAAAGATCTTTGAGTCTTATTTTTATGGTCATTGTCTGAATCCTTTCATTTCTTGGGAAAATTATGTTAAGGATACTCAAAGTCTTCTCACTAAGTATAAGCATAAAATGAAGATATAAGGAAGAAGAGAAGAATGATGATAACTAACGAGATAGATCAAGTTGAAAATCGTGACTTGGACCCACATTCCAAAAAGATTTCGATCCTTGAACTTCAAAATAGATTAAGGTATGAAGATAACCTCTTAGCTAGAGGTGTTCTTGCTTCATCAAGAGAATTTTGGGCTTGAAAGATGGAAAAACCTAACAAACATATGTTTGACCTTTTGAAGAAAAAGAATGCTAAAGATTATGTTCCTTTTCTTAAAAAGAGTTTTAGAAGCCATATTAGATCAGTTGAGGAGAATTTGCAAGAGGCTTTCTACTTCTTTACCAATTTCTTCTCTAGGTCTTCCAAGAGGGGGGAGGACATCTAGAGAGCCAGAGCCCATATTGCCATAAAGAGAAAAAAAAATTGATTTTTGAGGGTTTTGCTTCCATCGTGGACCTGCCCCTCTCTGCCCGCGAAATTAGAAAAACCATTAATAAATTGAAACCTTGCCAAACTCCTAGCTTTGATGGTATACCTAATGAATTACTTCAAGACTTGGTTAATTTTATGGCGCCCATTGTTTTATTGTTGTGGCAAGAGGCCTTGAGGAGAGGGAGTCTTTTTGCCTTCATCAATTATGGGGTTATTAAGTTGATACACAAAAAGGGTGCCAAGGATGATCTTAACAACTCGAGACCTATCTCATGTGTGACTTCTCTGTATAAAATCTTTGCTTCCACTCTTGCCAAGAGACTTATCCCTATCATGGACTCCACCATTTTGCCTAAACAAAAAGGCTTCATCAAAGGTATGTTTATTCTTGATGCTATTGTTTCTGTTTGGGAAGGGATTGAGTTTGCTAAAGATCAAAAACTTGATGTTTTCTTCTTCAAGATTGACTTTGATAAAGCTTATGATAGAATAGAGTGGGATTTTATTCTTCAATCCTTGCATGATGTTGGCCTTGGTAAAAAGGTTATTAAATTTACTAGTATCCTTTTTGGAAATGCAAATGCTAGAGTGGCTATGAATGTATATGTTTTTGACTCTTTTAAATTGTGTAGATCCATGAGATAGGGTTGTCCCCTAGCCTCCCTTCTGTTTTCCATCACCAGTGATGCTCTTGGCTAGCTAATCAAAGACTGCTTTGAATAGGGTCTGATCAAAGTTCTTGCTATTCTCATTGCCCCAACTCAGCTCGGACTTCAGATGTTTGCTGATGATACCAATCTGATAACCTCTCATGATTACCAGTCTGCTATTAATTTTCTTAATTGTCTTGACTTATTCTGTACTGCTAGTGGTTCTATGGTTAATCATAACAAAACGGGTTTTTTTGCTACTAATGGTTTGGTGCCTAATTGTTTCATAGATAGACACTATAAAATTATCAAAAGACGTGTTGTGTTTAGACTTCTCGGTATACCTATGGGCTTTGATGTGACTATGGATCAGAGATGGAATTGGGTTATGGAGAAGTTTAAGTAAAAAATTAATAGTTGAATTGGAATGCAATAGTCCTTTTCTCAAAGAATTTTTGTCCTGAAATACTTCATTCTTCCATCACTAACTTATTTTTTGTCCTGTTGGCAGCCTTACAAAAAGCATATTTCTCAAGTTGTGGCACTTGCTAGAAGGTTCCTGTGGTGAGGTTCCCCTTTTGTAAAAAGAGTTCCTAAAGTTTCTTGGGATATTTGGTGTATGAAAAAGCAGGAGGGTGGTCTTGGAATCATATGCCCTACCAAAATGGCCACTGAGATGGTTGGGAAATGGATTATGAGCTCATCTCCTCAAATGATTTTTGGGCATGTTTAATCAAAAGAAACATTCATCTTTTTCATATTAAAGGTCCAAAGTGTTGGAATTACCTAACCCTATGGGATGTCATAGTTTCTCCAATAGTTTTTGTTCCCATAGGGAGTACCTTGGTTTGTGCTTTTTGGAGTGCACGAATGAAAATTAAGGAAAACTACTCTTTCCGTAAAAAATTTGCTAACAACTTGTGGTTTATAATGTAGGACCCCGTGTGGTTTGGATGGACAAATAATAACACTTTAAGTGTTAGAAGTAACAAATGTAGAAAAATGGGCTTTTCTAATTGGTCCTCTTTTTGTAGGACTGTAGGTCTTCTGAGTCACCAAGAGTTGCATGATATTCGAGGACTTTCTCTAGCTTGCAGACAATTGCTTACTAATAAATTGGTCACTCTTACTAACAAGATTTTTTTTTTCCTTTCATGGAGGCTAGTCCACCTATCTTATATTGCAGAGGATATGTATACTAGATACAAGAAGTCTTTGAGCTCTGTCCAAATCATTACTAAAAAGTTGAATCATAAATGGAAACTTGATTGGACTAGCCATCAATCGAGATACAGATTTAGGTTGTTGTGGGCCTTCTCTACTAACATCAAGCACACTATTCTGTTATGGCTTATCATGCATAGAGCTATGTGCACCAGGAGCAAATCCCTAAAGTATAACATTGGCAATGGTCTATGCAAGGCCTCTAGAAACTTTGAAGATCTTGAGCATATTTTTATGTATTTCCCAAAGCAAAAAGGTTCTCGAAGACCATCAATTCTTATTGTCTTACTCTGAGGATGCCTCTTCCTTCTCCTAGAGAAGTTATTATTTGTGAAAGCCACAGATTTGAAGTGGGTATTTGGCAAATGCTGAGAATTGATTATCTCTGGAACATATGGAGAGATAGAAATGATACGCTTTTCTTTTAGAAGCCCAAAGACCAGATGTATGTTTGTAACTAGGAAGCTCTACAAATTATCAATTACTGTAAGGATGCAATGCAAGATGCCCCTTGTGATCCCA
This sequence comes from Ceratopteris richardii, assembly GCA_020310875.1. Taxonomy (NCBI): domain Eukaryota; kingdom Viridiplantae; phylum Streptophyta; class Polypodiopsida; order Polypodiales; family Pteridaceae; genus Ceratopteris; species Ceratopteris richardii. The sequence continues at coordinate 46,366,383 of CM035415.1, read as the reverse complement.
AAGTTCGAGTAATATTTGTAAAAGACAACATTTTAGGACCTAGAAAATGTCTATCCTTGCCTTGTATTCTGAGTGGAGACTTAGGTTGATGAAATCTTTTGTATACCATATGTAGCAGTCTCCCACACCTTGTTTGTGGTAGCTCCCCTTTGGGCCTTGTATTTTGCTTCTTTCTCCTAATTCAGTTCTAGTTCTTTCAAAACAAAAGAAAACAAAAGAGCCATCATAAAGAATGGAAATCCCTAGACACTTTGAACCCGATATCTCCACTCAACTTTGCTTCATTGAACCTTCCATCTCCTGTTTAAATTTGACAAGATTTTATTTATGGTTCTCTTTATGTCCTTGGCAATGGATGTCAGCTTAGGCTCCTTCTTGTAGTCAGCTTTGATTAAATCAACGTGAATGAATTATCTGAGTAAAGAAAAGTCAATAATTGCATTAGGGCGAAAAACGGCCCAAAAAGGGCCGTGTAAGGATTTCAATTAGTTGTGCTTAATTGGGATTAAAGTTTTCAAATCCTTTAAGAAATTCCGTGTAACTTCATTTAAAACGTATCTTATGCAAATTTTGAAGAGAGAGAAACTCGTATCATATAATCATGAAAAGTTTGTGGGATATCTTACGCCTCGAAGTTTGTGTGATATCTTATGCCTCAAAAGTTGAATTTTCCTCTTGTTCACGGACCTATATAATGTGTGTTGATGATGTTTTGCGCTTTTTTTCTCTACTTTTCATAGCAAGCCTGTTTCTCCCTTTCACGTCATTTTAGACACTTGCTGGTCATTTTTCATAGCAGACCATGGAGAACGTTAACCCAAATACTCTCGCTGAGCTTTCAAACAATCGAAATCATTGTAAAAAGTTCCATATCAACATTGTAGTTAGTCAGGAGTATGCGACGACAAGAAACGTATTTCGAAGGGCTCTTCATCCTCTTGAAGTGGATGGATTACGAAAGGAAGGCAAGAAACATATCGACATATGGACAGATGGATCTGTTTATCCAATTGATCCACAAACTGGAAGGTACCCCCCTTTTCATAATCTTCATGATCTGATTAGATTTGTGGGAGATGGTGAGGATGGTTTACGAGGCTATTGTTCAAGGCTCTGGGATATTTCAAGGAATTATGTACAATACATAAACTATTTACAAAACACACTACACCAGAAGAATTTACATATGAGGGAGCTAGAAAACAAATTATCCACTTTATCTTCTCAGTTAGAGTCTTTTAAAAAAATAAGAAACTCCTATAGGTTTGAGAATGCGGTCAAAACGAGTAAAACCTTTTTTAGATTTGACTGAAAAATCTGGCCAGAAAAAGAAAAGAATGAAAATTGTTAGAGATCATGTGACAAATGTGCTAGGTTTCAATATGTCGAGCAGTTTTGAGCGCATACATTTCTGTAATGAAATTTTGAGTCAAAATGATGTTTTAAGACTATTGAAACTAAATGAAAATACATGCTTGAAACGCTTTGTTTTTCAAAAACTCATGACAGAAATGAATCTTTTACTAGAACCATCTCAAATTCAAAATATTTGTGATAGTGTCGAAGTGAGTAGGAAAGGTTATAGAGCAATTTCAAAAGTTTGGTGTGAATTTTTAAAATTTAACAAAGTTAGAAGTTTTGGATTGCCTAGACCCCATCATGTAGGAAAGTTTTGGCTCTGCGTGAATAAGAAGATCACATCAGTATTTGGTGAATATAGACATATTCACGGTAACATGCCTTACGAAGTAGGAAAACAAAAGTTGCATTTCACTTACAATGCATTTAACAACATATGGATAGATGTTATAAAACTTCAAACATACATGGTTCAGTTCTATAATATAAAAGAGCATGAATGTTCTGGTCTATTGAAATTTGTAATCAAACTTGATGAAGCTGAGCTTAAAAAACATCAAAAGATGGAGAGAATAAGCATTGCACTGATGAACAAAGCTTTGGACTATAGCCTTGGGAAATTGGATACTCCATCTCTCAAAGTACAATCAGAAATGGAGTTATGGTGGGTTGGCTGTGCTCAAGTTCCATCTGAGAGCCATAAAACACTTAAATGGTTATTCTCACAGACAAACATTCCAAATGTTATCCAAGGGCATCATGCAGGAGAATTGTTGAATGTCAAAGACTACGGAAACTTTCAAGTTGAGTGGCATTTGAGTGGAGACCTAAAGACACTCAAATGCATGTTTGGTATAAGTGGGGGAGCAAATTCTAAATACCCTTGCTTGTACTGCATGTAAAGCCCAGGCACAAATGGATGGATTACTAGAGCTGAGGGTGAAGAGGCTCCTTCTAGACAAAATGTTATTCTTCGTAACTACTCATCTTCTTCAATGATTTGGGATCCCATACTTCCAATAGCATTGACAAATGTACACATATGTACACTACATGCAGAGTTAAGAATCATTGACAAGTTGGTCCGTCTTCACTTGGATTATGCATATTCTATCAAGCCTACAACTCTTGCAGATGAATGCATAAAAAAATGTGAATGTCTTCTTTCAGAAATGGGGTTTCATGGTGGTGATGTTCATCTAAGAAAAGATCCAAAGCTTTCACAAAATACAGGTGATGTTTTACAGGATGTCTCAATGGGAGGTGCAAAAGCAAGGAGATTCTTCAACAACCATGATGGCAAACAACTTAATGCCATGTGGAATTCATGGAAAACATTTTGTGAGGTCACGACTAATGTAAAAAGAAAACCAGAAATAGCAAAAAAGAGAATGGAGGTGTGGGTCAAACTAGATAATCTTTTAAAGATCATGAGGCAGCAGGTAACATCAAAAAGTTATGTGACAGATTTCAGAAAGGCGACCACAGAGCTTATAGAAACCATCATAGAGGCATGGGGTGCCAAAGACATAACATACTACTTGGTGAGCTCCAAAGATATTTTATTCAATTTATTTATTTTTAATTGAAATAAAGATCTAATGAAATTCTTCTGCTTTCCAGCATATTCTTCTTGTGCATGGTGCATTCTTTGCAGAAAAAAGAACCACTTGCCATGTGGAACACCCAAGGCATGGAAAAATCTCATTATCAAGCAAGGACAAGCTTCTTTAGGTGTACAAGGAAAGGAGGAGGAGTAACAAAGAGCAATGCCTTCAGAGAGCTTTTTGATTGGTTCTTTAGAAGACAATTACAAAGGACCTCATGCCAAATATAATCAGAAGGATATGGCTATCTCCAGACAAATCATGTATCAATATCACAAACTGAAAAAGACCACATTTCAAACAGAGCTTTAATATTTGCAATGTCTTTTATTTCTTTGAGAAATAAAAGATGTCATGTATGTACATTTCATGATGTATTATGCTTTGAAAAGAAATATGTCTACTACTATCAGATGACTTTGACCAGAGAATCAATAACAATTACACCAAAAAAATTTGCAATGTCTTATATCACATTGGGCAAATTCTGTATATGTACATTTGTTGAGATATAGAATTTGAAAAAATCAAGTCATTCCTTGAGCCTTTTGAAAGAGCTTGGCTCTTGCAAATCACCTCTATATCTCAGGAACTCTTTTCTCCTGTATCCAGCAATGCTTTTTAAATCTGACACCCCTGCAGCCATTGCATAGCTTGAATAACAAAGAAAGTACCCTGCCCTTGAAGCATTGAGTCCTGGGGCATATCCAAAAATTTTGAATGCAGTTGCTCTTTCAAGCAGTAAAACTCTGAAAGCATTAAAGGGTATTGGAGTAAAACCCATGTATTTTGATAGAGTCCTCAAGCAGAACAATGCAAAGTCTGGCTCCTCACTATAGTGCTTGTGAATAACACAAAAAGTGTTTGGGTTCAACTTTGGAAGATAGTGGATAATAGAATGAATATCCACCTTTGCTTTTCCTTTCTCTTCTAAGGCTTTTCTTGTTCCCTTGCCCCTGCCAAGGTAATTGTCTTCATCCAATAAAGTTAACTGTGATAAAAATGAAAAACATGGTTAGATGAAGTGCAAGCACACTTTAGGAAACATGTGAAGTAACTTGAAACTATTAGAAAGAAAAGCAAGAGACACGACTGATGCAAGCGATAAGGGTCTTCAGAGAAATTCAGATTGTCGTTATCGCTTGCATCGATCGTCATCAATATCTATTTGCAAACTGCCTAGAAACATCTAATGTTTGATAAATGAGGGGAATTCCCACAAGCAAGACATGTATTATCATTGCTGCATGCAACTCCTAGACACGACCGATACAAGCGATAAGGCCCAGCGGAAAATATCCGATGGGCCTAATCGCTTGCATCGGTCGTGATCCATTTCTGACACTTCGAATGGAGAACTTGGACAAATCTGATACAAGAAAGAGATTTTGCATTGGTCCCATCTCATATCCTTAACCTAAAGTTCTTGAGAATATAGTTAACTGTATACCTTGACGTCATCTTCCTCAAGTCCAAACACGACCGATGCAAGCGATGAGGCCAAGCGGAAAATATCCGATGGGCCTAATCGCTTGCATCGGTCGTGATCCATTTCTGACACTTCGAATGGAGAACTTGGACAAATTTGATACAAGAAAGAGATTTTCCATTGGTCCCATCTCATATCCTTAGCCTAAACTTCTTGAGAATATAGTTAACTGCATACCTTGACGTCATCTTCCTAAAGTCCAAACACGACCGATGCAAGCGATGAGGCCCGACGGAAAATATCTGATGGGCCTTGTCGCTTGCATCGGTCGTGATCGACTTCTGACACTTCTAATGGAGAACTTGGACAAACTGACACAAGATAGAGATTTTGCATCAAGCCCATCTCATCTCCTTTGCCTTTAAATCATGAGAATATATTTTACTACATACTTGCCCTCATCTTCCTCTTCAAGTCCGAACACGACCGATACAAGCGATAAGGCCCAACGGAGATTATCCATTAGGTTGTATCGCTTGCATCAGTCGTGGTCATTTTCTCACTTAAAAATGGAGATCTCAGACAAAAACTTTAATTGATAGAATATATCAAACAACATACCTTGACCTCATATTCCTCCTCAATGAGCTCTTTTGAGTCAATACAAATTGTTCCTTTGTCCTCAGCGACATCCAAGAATGAATAGCCGCGTCCAAACGAGTATATTCCAAGTTGCTTCTGATGCTCATCAAACTCTTCATCAGCAAGTTTTGGCTTCTCTGAGATAGCTTTCTCAAAGCATTTTGAAAGAGCTTGTGATGAATCTTTGAATTCTTCATTAGACAAATCCAAATCAAGACGCAAAAATTCCTCTCTTCTTTCTCCTTTCTTATTGATGAATCTCCTTGCAACTTCTTCTGCCTCAACTATAGCTGCAAGATAGTAGTCCTCCCTTAGATTGAAAAGTTCATGAATGTAAAATAGAGGTATGAAGTCTTTCCCAAAGATAAAGTAAAAAGGTAGATTTGGGAGAAGTAGGGACTTCTCAGACACTTGAACTTCTTCAGTTGGCTCCCTTATTGCAGTCTCTGCTTTAAAAGTGGCCACATCAAAATCTTTGACCTGCTCTTCTTCTGCTTGGAGATTGATCTCCTCAACAATCTCCATGACACCTTTCATAGTTTTTGAGCTAGCCTCAAGTGCCAGCTCTAAGCAAGGCTCGTCTTCATCATGAACATTTTCCTCCCTTTCAACTGAGATATGATCAAGCCATATCAAGAAAGCAATGTTTAAAGGGAGCAAGCAGCAGTCCTTTTCATGCTCTGGGCATAAATCAAGCTTCCCTGGCAAAGGGGATATCCTTCTGCATTTTCTTGTGATTTTAGCCCTATCTATTGGATCCCTCCCAAAGATGTGAGGATGGACATAGGTTTTCTGAGAAATAGAAAGGATCCTCCCATTGACCAACCCCAAGAAAATCTCCCACTCATCCTTAAGAAAACTTTTCGAGTTCTCTAAGAGTTTTTCAAAATCAATTTCGGGGTTGAATATGGTCATTGCATCAGGAAAATAATCTACACTTAAACCCTCTTGAACCATGAAATCAACAAGTTTCTCTGATTGAGAGACACTAAGGATCTCATTCATTCCCTCCATCTAAGCTGCAGCTTCTCTTGTATGTCTATTAGGAGAACACAACCGATGCAAGCGACTAGAGCGAGTCAACGTAGGTCAAACGGTGAAAATCGCTTGTATCGGTCGTGTTGGCGACGAAAGAAAAATACACATGTAGGTGAGAAATTTTCTGAAGGTTGAAAGTTTGAGTTTGTGAAGAAATAGGTATTTATAGGCGAGGAGGGAAGAAACGGTCGAATGAGGTGGACCAATCACAGAGTGCCACGTGGCAAAGTGTACGTTGCCCGATGCAACCGATAGATGACGTGGATCAATCAAATCATGCCACGTGGCAAAAGACATTGGAATTCGCAACGAGTATCTGACGTGGACCAATCGGGGCATGCCACATGGCACAACGGTCAACTCAGTTTTGGGATCTATTTAAGCTTCCCTATTCATTTGCTTCTTTTTTCTTTGTCAACACTCGCCAAGCGTGGAGGTTCCATTGCCACCAAGTTTTTTGGCTACTTCACAATTTCTATAGAGAGCGCTCTCTCCATAAGGTAATGTGGACACGACCGATGCAAGCGATTAGGGACATCCGAGATTTTTGGATAACCCTAATTCGCTTGGATCGGTCATGTTTTTTAAATAGCATCGAGTCCTTGATCATACCTTGCAAATTTTGGTTTCTTTTGTGTTGCTTGAATATAACGCATTGTTACCTTTATTTTAACTTCTATTTATTGAAATATGATGATGAATTCAGGGACGACCGATGCAAGCGATGAGTGACATCCAGGCATTTACGGATGACTCTTATCGCTTAGATCGGTCCTGTCTCTAGTGAGACAAGTTCTCTGAAGGTTGAAAGTTTGAGTTTGTGAAGGAAGTAGCTTTCTATAGGTGAGGAGGGAAGAACCGATCGAATGAGGTGGACCAATCATAGAGTGCCACGTGGTAAAGTGTATGTTCCCTGATGCAACGGATAGATGACGTGCATCAATCAAATCATGCCATGTGGCAAAAGACGTTGGAATTCGCAACGGGTATCTGACGTGGACCAATCAGGGCATGCCACATGGCACAATGATCAACTCAGTTTTGGGACCTATTTAAGCTTCCCTATTCATTTCCTTCATTTTTTTCTGTCAACACTTGCCAAGCGTCGAGGTTCCATTGCCACTACGTTTTTAGGCTACTTCACAATTTCTATAGAGAGCGCTCTCTACGTAAGGTAATGTGGACACGACCGATGCAAGCGATTAGGGACATCCGAGATTTTTGGATAACCCTAATCGCTTGGATCAGTCATGTTTTTTAATATCATCGAGTCCTTGATCATAGCTTGCAAATTTTGGTTTCCTTTGCTATGCTTGAGTATAACGCATTGTTACCTTTATTTTAACTACTATTTATTGAAATATGATGATGAATTCAAGGACGACCGATGCAAGCGATGAGGGACGTTCGGGCATTTACAGATAACTCTTATCGCTTGGATCGGTCGTGTCTCTTACAGTGGAACGAGTCATTGATTATAGTTTTCCAATTACCTTTTTCTTAGTGGTAATTGAGTATTTTGCATTGTAAGATATATTTTATTGATATTTCATGATAAATTTAAAGACGACGGATGCAAGCGATCAGGGACATACGAGCATTTCCGGATGACTGCTATCGCTTGCATCGGTCGTGCCTCTGATAGTGGAAAGAGTCATTCATTATAGTTTTCCAATTATCGTTTTCTTAGTGATAATTGAGTATTTTGAATTGTAAGATATATTTCATTGATATTTGATGATAAATTTGAAGACGACCGATGCAAGCGATCAGGGACATCCGGGCATTTCCGGATGACTGCTATCGCTTGCATCGGTCGTGCCTCTGATAGTGGAAAGAGTCATTGATTATAGTTTTCCAATTATCTTTATCTTAGTGATAATTGAGTATTTTGCATTGTAAGATATTATTTATTGATATTTGATGATTAATTTAAAGACGACCGATGCAAGCGATCAGGGACATCCGGGCATTTCTGGATGACTGTTATCGCTTGCATCGGTCGTGCCTCTGATAGTGGAAAGAGTCATTGATCATAGCTTTTTGAGAGTAAGTTTTGACAGTGGAATATTCCACTTTTCCTAATTCCCTGCCTAAAGACTGATTTTTTGCAGAGTATGGCTAGAACCAAAAAAACAGCAAGGAAGTTGTACCCTGAGGGTCAGGACAAAAATGCCCAAGGGGAAAATGTCCAGGAGCAAAATTCCCAGAAGGTTCAAGCCAATGTGCCAGACAAGCCTTCAAAAAAAAGGGTCAAGTACCATGTAAAGTCCTTGAGGGAAATTAGAAGAGCTCAAAAGTCTGTGGGATTGTTGATCCCAAGACTTCCATTTATGAGAGTTGTCAAGCAAATCTCAGCCAACCTCTGTTCTTTGATGAAGACCTCATCCTTTGTCAATGTGAGGTGGCAAACTCAAGCACTGCTATGCCTGCAAGAAGCTGCAGAGGACTTTGCTATTGATTTTATGAATGATGCCTACTTATGTGCTGCTCATTCTCATAGGGTAACACAAATGGCGAAGGATTATGTTATTGTTTCAAGAATAAGATATAAGTTTGATAAAGCTCTGGTTCCTATTGATCACCACGATAAAAAATTCTTCGATATTTTAAATATACCTCCAGCTCGAGCACCTAAAACAACAGTTGTCATTGAAGAGATCAATGCTCAAGTCACTCATGATCATGAAACTAGAACTGCAGCAAATAGTGAGGAGGAGAGGAAAAAGCAGGGATTATTTACAGAGGAAAGTGCCATCTTAACCCAGATTCAAAAGTTACAGAAAGCAAATAAAGAGCTCCTCAAGAAAGGAGATGGGCAGGTAATAGTTAATGTTGCAATGCCATGGCAAAATGAATTGTTTCTTGACATTAGACCTGAAGACAACAAAATGTTGAGGGAGCTTCATGTTGAAATATCAGATAGTGTGGTCAACATTTCACTCAGGTATATCTAGAGGCCTTAAAATGCTTTTGTTTTGCATAATTTCCTAGTTCCTTAACTGCATTTTTATTTCTTGATTTGTAGGGTTCTTCTTCAACAATGTGAGGAAGCGGTTCAAAGAAAAGTATTTATTTTAGATCCTCTGGTGACACAGTGTTTTTTGCATAAACATGGAGATGCCAAGTCCTTTCTACAGGATTTTACAGAAGAAGTAGAATGTGTTATTTACCCATATATTGAAAAGTAAGTATTCATCTTCATTTTGGAAACATATTTGTTTCATTTAAGAAAGTATATTTACATGCAACTCATTGACAGGGGCCATTGGAGTTTGATTATTGTGGACTTCAATGCATATCAAGCTCTTTTCCTCAATTCTCTTCCATCACAGCATGGGAATTGCAAAGTGTAAGTTACTATACATTTTGTTGTTCTCTATTTTAAAGCCATGCCCCGTTTTGATTTTCTTTTTACAATGCAGTGCTGCAAAGCTTCTCAAGATGCATATTGATCAGAATTTTCCAGGAATAGCTAAAATGAATGAACAAAAGCAATTTGGATACAGCCAAATTCATGTGCCATTGCAGAGAGACTCAACATCATGTGGTTGGAGAGTGATTGCAAATGCTGTAAGATTTTGGAAAGAAGGTTCCATAGTCCTGAATTGAATTTATCAGACTACCCGGATGCATGGATCATCTTGATCAGAGAGAGAGCAATAAATAGTGTCATGAAACATGCAATCTGCCCATATGATCCAGACTCACCTCCACCCCCTCCACCTGATAAAAAGCAGTCTGAAGATAAAAAGAAAGGGCTTCCTCTTCACTCACCACTAAAGCATGGGAACAACATAAAGAGTCAAGCTGAAAGCTCCAAAAAGGGACAGAAGCAACAGAGAAAGCAAGGCTCTAAAAAGGATAGAAAGGGTTAAATCAATTTTTGAGTCTTAGATTGAAATCAATTGTAAAACCAACCAAGGTTGGAAGATTTATTTATGTACAAATTGTATGTAGTTATGCCAATCTTCATCTGGAAGATGGTCACAGTTGTATTGAACCTCTTGAGAGTTTAACAAAAGTTCATTGGATGGTCCAATTAAGTTTATTAATGTCACAATTATGAATGCATTGTGGGTTTTTTACTTCATTCTTGTTGGAAAGTGTTTAAATTCTAGAAGTTACAGAAGGACATAAAGAATTAAGAGGACACGACCGATACAAGCGATACGGGGAATCGGAGAATCTTGGATTGCCCCTATCGCTTGCATCGGTCGTATTATCCATTTCATCGTTGTTGCTAGTTTTTATACTCGTGAGTCAAATCTTTACGCAAGGTCACTTCTTGAAGTCTCTCGCAGTAGTTTGCTAACACGACCGATGTAAGCGAAAAGGGCCATCCGACAATTTCAGATTGCACTAGTCGCTTGCATCGGTCGTCTTCACTTATCTCGTCTCCTCTGCTTTATGCCTTAAGACATGCTCTTCTAATATTGAAATACCAAACCTTGGATTGGAATTTGCACCAAGTTCTCCACACTCTCTTATATTACTTGTTATGTGTACCATGATAATTTCTCTCGCGGTAGTTTGCTAACACGACCGATGTAAGCGATAAGGGCCATCCAACAATTTCAGATTGCACTAGTCGCTTGCATCGGTCGTCTTCACTTATCTCTTCTCCTCTGCTTTATGCCTTAAGACATGCTCTTCTAATATTGAAATACCAAACCTTGGATTGGAATTTGCACCAAGTTCTCCACACTCTCTTATATTACTTGTTATGTGTACCATGATAATTTCTCTTGCATTACTTGAGGACAGAAAAGTTGGATAGAATCAAATTATTTAACTGAGACTAGTGTGCACCTTTGATAGACTATAATTATTAAATTGAAATTAGATATTGAATTCTAGATCTCTTCTTCATCTAGAATTAACTTATGCAAGTTCCTGTATAATTATTTCTTAGTCATCAATTCACTCCTGCAAAAAAAAATCAATGGAAATATGAAATTAAGGACCTAAAAAATATCTAAGACATTTAAAATTAATAATTTAACACACATTGTTTGTAACCATCCTGCCAAGAAAATTCAATGGAAGTATCAATAGAAGCTTCTATTAGATGAAGATACATTATGTAAGAATGTCAGGGTTAACTTGTTACAATCTTAAAGGTTGGAACTTAATCACCCTTGGTGGCAGGCAGCTTATGCAAGATAATGATTTCTCTGATCTAATGTTAACTATTGCATCATCAATTGAGAATCTACACTGAGATGATACCTCATCAAGGTATTCTAGAAGCTCCCTTACATTTCTGAGATTCCAATTTGCAGTGACAATTATTTTCCTTGATTGAAAATCTGGATGAATCAATACTTCTAACTCAAATTCTGGACAGCTCTCCTCTGAGTCCAAGGCTATCCAAAGTCCAAGTTTTTTTTTCTACCTTCTATAGTCATATCCTAGAACCAGAGATTGTCGACATATCTGATATGAGATTGAAAGAGAATTGGGACTAACTTTACATAAAATAATGTCACCTAGCTTTTGAACTTCTTTGCATCCCATTCCCTACCTAAAACATCATCAATCTCTGAAATAGGGACTCTCCTATTCAACCACATTGTTTTTGTTTTCTGTAATAACATGTTTTTAAAGCATGCTACAAAGACATGAATAGGCAAAAACCATTGAATCTTTATCCTTCTCGAAATTCGGCCTGCTGACATTGCCTTCTGGATGTCAAATTTAATTTTGTAGAGAAAACTTGAAACTGTTGAATGATCAGGAGCATCCCAATCTAATGAAGAGATGCAAGGACTAGGTACATGTACAAGAATTCCATAAGAACTCCTCCCTGACGGCACTTGATAATCTGCATAATGGACAAATAACTCTATGCTATTGAAAAATTGAACAGAATTCTCTGCATACATGAGTTCTGCATATTCCTTATGAAGAACTCTGAATGTTCCTGTTAAACATTCAACAGGTTGCCATTCCACAATATTGGAAGGAAAGATATCTGCAGTACAAAAACATATGTTTCATTATACAAAATCAACTGGAATGATAGAAGAGCATTGTCAAACTTCACTTACAGTACGAAGGGAATTGCAGATGATTTTCTAGAACAAGATCCTTAGCGGTGTACACATGCTGTACTCGTGCAAACCAACCGCATCTCTTCAATTTGAAACTGAGAATACGTCCCTTCCAATGGTTTCTTGTGTTGTCTCTTTTGGCACGCTTGACTTTATGGGCACCTCTACAGCTAGGAAGCATAGTAACCCAGTCATTTACTTTCACGGAAAGAGGTTTCCACAAAGAATCCTCTCTTCTGTTGTAAACCTCACATGAAGTTACACAATTGGAAGGACGACGAGAAGAAGAAGCCATTTGAACTTAGGAGAAGAAGAATGTTCAAAGTGAGAAACCGACGTTCACAAATTTTGGCAGTATTTATAGAAAAAAAGGCTTTGTACACGTGGAAACTTTTGATTTGATGTTAACCCTGTCGTTGAATGATCATGACATTTTGTGAACCCAAAAATATTTCGTATCTTCAAAAATCAATTCCTTCTTGGAAATTCGAGAATATGCTTTGTGTAGTGTGCAAAAGTATCTTTTTTTGCATCAAACCGAAAAATTGTACACTGAATACGAGACTCTTCATCACTTTAGCGGCGCTTTGAAAGAAAATTGTATTAAAAAAAGAAATTCTCCATACGGTTAAAAGAGATAGCAATGTTATATTCTTGTACACGTGGAAAGATGCTATTTGTCAATTTCCTTAATCTCTCATTAGCAAACAGCCCCTTTTCGGCCGTTTTTCGCCCTAATGGTCATTCCTAATCAACTCATCAACTTGCAAAATATATTTTGATAAAAAAAGCATATTATTACAAGCTTTAAAAGAAGTTATAGTATGAGGCACTCAAAAGCCATTTGCAGCACAAGGGTGGAAAGAAAACTATAATGTTAGGGGATAAAGAGAAATTAATATTGGTCAACATATTAATGTCACCAGCAAACATTTCTAGCCCCAAACAAGGGCACTAAAACAAGGAATATGGATAGCTTGAATGAGCCCATGAAGTTTTTCATCAGCCAACCTAGCCCATCACTAAAAATAGAAACAAGTACTAGAGAACACATAAGTGAAGAAGCTAGCAACCACTTGAAAGTTCTCTCAGCCATCACTAGAAATGGAAACAAGTCTTAGAGAAAACATAAGTGAAGAAGCTAACAACCACTTGCAAATTCTCTTAGCATCGATGAAAATCCTTCTATGCCCTTTTTCAGAAAAGGAATGAAATCCTTAAAATCTAATTTTCCTACAACTCCCATATTTTTGTGTTTGATCAATCTATCGTTCCTAGCAAAAGTTCCCGTAGAGGTGCAAGACCGTCACTAATATCATATACTCTCTACGTTGCAACATCTTCCCAAGGTGAGAGGTCCTTTGACAATGAAAGAATTCGAGTCTTGATGTCTACCAAGCCTCTCCATTTGCTTATTTATCATCATCCTCCTATTAGCTCTTATGGCCTTGGTGGAATTCTTGTAATAGATAGAAAACGTTTGGATGTCTTGCAAAACGGTCTCCCAAACAATGAAAAGGGAAATTGTGATCAAAGCAAAATGAGAGGATATGATGCACTTCCTTTTTTGTTTAACATAGTTAAGCTTGAGAAGGGAAATATCAAGATGCAACCAAC